>SNQJ01S0013402.1:31254-43110 GCA_010110895.2 Picea sitchensis | reverse complement strand
ATATATGTATGTGTGTGTGGGGGGGGTTACATCTTTTATATTATTATGTATAATTATATGTATTGGGAGTTTAAATTTACCGGTTAATATATAGTTTTAATTGATTTTATTGTATGCTACCTTTAAATTGACAATTTTTAATTCATTTTTATATAAAAATATGTTGAGATTTTTTAATATGCTATCCTATTATTTATATATATGTGTTGGTGAAATGGTTGAAAATAAAATGTATATAATTTTTTAAGTTATATTATCTAAAATTATAATGATAATTATTTTATTAATTTATTTATTTGAAATTGAAATTATTGAAGTTTAAGAGAAAGAAACAAATTGATTGTTTCTAATTCATGTAATGTTTTTATGATACATCATAAAATAACATTTAAATGTGGTTGATTTTTTTGGTTGAAGGGAATTTTCAAAATGTAAACTATGACATGGCTACAAATCTATTACTTACATGGTCACTCATCATGTGTTAGCAAGTAATACATGAATTGAATATTTACATGTTTCTTCACATAATCTATGTAAATATTCATATGATTTCTTTTTTTTTCATAGTGATTAATAATTTTAAAAGAAGAGACACATAAGGTTAAATTATAGATTAAAAAAAAAATAAAAAAATTCCAAATACAATGACCATCAAATAATTCAAATTACATAATTTAGTTTCATTTAATGTTTTTCTCAAATCAACCTTGAAAAAATGAAAAAGACTTCAATGCTCCATTTACATTAGTTTATTGGGTTTCCATTATAACATTCATATTCTTATATTCAAGCCTAGTGAATTTGATGAAATATTTTATACAAGTGACTTTGACAAAATATTTCATATAATTCTCTTAAACAATGATAAATTTTTAATTTACTTCCGATCCAATAAACCATGATAAAGTTTTAAATTAGTTCTGACCTAATATAAATTACCTTTGATGCAATCAAACATGAACTACCTATGATATAATAAAGTACGATAATTTTTTAAATTACCTCTAGTCCAAAATAAATTACCTCTCATGAAATCCAACATAACTCTACGTCACAATGTCACAAACATTTCTCGATGTCACAATATGATGAACATATGAAAATGTCGCAATATGATGTACAAAACCCACCAACGTGTGATGTAGAAAATGCGACATACTCTACATTCTAATGTCACAATGTAATGGACATAATAATGTTGCAATCTGACAAACATAGTAACATCGCAATGTGATGATCATAGATAGATGTCACAATGTGATGAATATAGCCTTGTCATCGTATTTTGACGAAGATATCCTCACGTCACAATGTTACACACATATCCTAATGTCACAATGTGAAAAACATTTCCAAACGTCGCAAAGTGATTAACATAACCCCTTGTTGCAATGCGACAAACATAGTCCAACATTGCAATGAGATTAACATTTCCTGACGTCTCAATGTGATGAACATAACCCACATCGCAATATGATGTTGATGTTGAAACCTCATTATGTTACAAAACTCTTTCCTTTGTCACATTGAGACGAACTTTGTAATGTCACAATGTTATACACATACACATGTCGTCACTACGCAACAAACCATAGTACCACGTTGTGATATACATACATATCCTGAAGTCCCAATATGAAAAACATTTCCAAATGTCACAATGTGACGAATTTAACCCCTTGTCACAATGTGATGTACAAAACCTAATGTCGCAATGTGACAAACATAGCCCAACATTGCAATGAGATGAACATTTATGAATGTTGCAATGGGATCAACATAACCCACATCACAATATGACGTTCATGTTGAAACCTCGTTATGTCACAAAACTCTTTCCTTTGTTAAATTTCGACGAAATTTGTATCACAATGTTTTTTTTTTGTAAATAAAAGTGGATCCTCATATTAAACCAACTGAAAGCTTACAAAACCTACAACCTATCAGCATACACAAGAATGCTAACATCTGAAGGTGGAGTTGTTGGTGACCAGAATACAATGCTTTTCATGGTTTTCCCCACATCCCAATCCCCGAGACCTTCAGATCCGATGGCCTACAACCAACAACCAACATCTTCTTGGAGACATCATGAATCGCCAATCGCCTACGGTTCATAGCCTCTTTCACATTTTGCAAGTCACGACTTCACGACTTTGGAGAACATCTCCCTCCATGCCTCGGATTCCTGATTGCCGAGTTCCCGAAATCTTCTTGGGATTGACGGTTCAGATCACCTTGAGTACCAACGGTCTCGATTTTCTCTCGCTCTTTGCGATTTCACATTTCGCGACTTTGGAGGACAACTACCTCCATGCTTCGGGTTCCCGATTGCCGAGTTCCCGAGATCTTCTTACATTAGATTAGTGGGACTAGATCGATGATCTAGACCACCTATGTAGCCAACGATCCAGATTCTCTCCCCTTTTTCTTGACTTCGCGTATCGCGACTTTAGAGGATAGTTGCCTCCGTGCTCTAGAATCCCAATAATCGATGTCCCGAAATCATATCGCATCGGAACAATGTGCTTAGATTGACGGTATCGAGCACTTGTATAGCCAGTGGTCCAGATTCTCTCACCTTTTTCGCGACTTCGCGTATTGCAACTTTGCAACTTTGGAGGATAGCTTCCTCTGTGCTCTCACTCCCGATAGTCGATGTCTCGAAAACATCTCGCATCGGAACAGTGGGCCCAGATTGACGGTCCCGAGGACCTGTTGATCCAACGGTCCAGATTCTCCCACACTTTCCGCGACTTCGCGACTTTGGAAAATGGATCCCACCATGCTCTAGACTCCCAAAAACCAATTTCCCGAAATCCTTTATCCGTTGTTTATCATCTATGTTATCACTGACGGGCGCCCTCTCTCCCAACATTCTGATCATTTCTAACTTGGAAGAATTACTGAGTGATCAAGGATGACACCCTGTCTAGGTTAGGGCCATCCAGTTGGGCAAGCTCCTTGCAATGGAGCCAGAGGGATGAGCTTTGTGACTGCCTGGAGTTATGGAGAATGATTTGCTGCATTGAGTCAACCCCTGCATTAGTCAGTCTGTCTGCAACTTTGTTTGCACTTTGCTAGATGTGTGAAGGGGTGAGAGTTAGAGCGGGTCTGAGAAGTGCCTGGAAGCTGTAAAGAGGGCCAAGGAGGCACCAACTGGGAGTGATTTTCCCTGGATCTCTTCCATTCGAGATTTTTTTAACCAAGTAGATTATGATTTTGGAGTCTCCTTCAATGATCAGATAGGTGAGGTTTTGATATAGAGCCATTTGCACTCCCTTGAGAAGACCCCAAATTTCTGTTGAATTGTTGGTGTCGCATCCGATATTTTCTACAGTGAGGCTTTGAATTTGGCCCAAGTTGTTTCTTATGATAGCTCCATAGCCAGAGCGACCTGGATTACCTTTTGATGCTCCATAAAAGTTGACTTTATGGAAGCCAGGCAGGGGGGGGACCATTTAGAGGGACTAAGGGCTTTTGAAATTAGGCGGGGCTGCTAAGGAGGGGTGGAATGTGAAAACGAGAAGCCCCAAGAGTTAAGGAGTGAGAGGTCACTTGCGTCAGTGGGGAAATCTTCCTGGGTCCACAGATGAAGCTGAAGAGTTTCCTGGATGTGTGAGAGGATTGTGTTCCATAGGAGGGTGGGGGGAGAGGGCTGGGAGTGAAAGATTCTTATGTTCATCTCTTTCCATAGTTGCCAAACTATGAAGTTGGGTAAGAGTTACCAGGTTCTGTTTAGGATAGAACTTTTGAAGGAACCAAAACCCCAATCCCTAATTGTGCTTATGGTGTTGTTCTTATCTCATTTGGTTCTTCTCATGAGCTAAGAGGCTTGGTTCCAGATGTCCTCGCTGAGCGGGTAGTTGTTTAGGAGGTGATCCATGGTTTCTTCTTAGATATGGTAGAAATGGAAAATTGAGGGGCCAATGAAGCCTCATCTTTGAAGATTTTCCCATGTTAAGATCATGTTTTGTAGAAGGAGCCAGAGGAAAGTAGAGATTTTCGGCCAGAGTTTGGATTTCCAAATGGTAATCCAGATGCTATCCTTTTGAAGATTTTGGAATTTCTCCTGTAGAGTGTATCCTTTTTTGAGAGTGAAGCTACCATGAGGTGTGTATCCCCTTATGAGAATATCTTGATATGTGTTTTTTCGGATTTTCCTTTGAGATGTTGCTTGTTTCCAATGATGCAGGTTAGAGTACAAAGCAACTTGGAGTTCCTAATGGGTTTATTTATAGCTGCGTTGGGGAGAGTTAATGGGGGTATCTAGCCATAGATCTACCACTTTGAGAGTGGCAAGGTATTGTATGTGATTTGGATAGGATTGGAGATTTTCTTCCAATTGTAGGGGCGACATTTTCTTCCAAGAATCCGTCGAGAATAAGGCATTCTGGCCATTGTGAACTTCCCATAAAGCATGACCCTGAATGAGTGGTCAATTTTCCAGGCCGTGTTCCAGATGTTGGAGCCTTGAATTTTCTCCTGCATTCTTATCATATGGATTTGATGCGTGTTGGGGGAATATTTTCATTTCCAGAGTTTGGCCCAGATCTCTGCTGGAGTTTTGATCCATCTCCACCAAATTCTTTCTCCCATGGTGCTATTAAATTTTCCAGGGTCCCGGAGGCCCAATCCACCTGAGGATTTGGGCTTAAAAACCTTGTCCCGACTGACTAGGGCCCATTTTTTGTTCGGGTTGTGTCCATGCCATAGAAAGTTTCTTTGCAAATTTCTTATTTTCTTGATGACAGAAAAGGGGGAAACTAGGGCAAAGAAGAGGTAAGCAGGAATGGCTTGAAGAAATGACTTTAAGAGAACAGTTATGGCAGGAAGGTTGAGGGAGCGAAAGGTCCAGTTGCGAAGACAGTTGGAAATGGAGAGTAGGAGAGAGTCCCAGGAAATATTTCTAGCTGTTGAGTTAGAAAGAGGGAGTCCTAGATAGTGAGAGGGCAGAGTGAAAACAAGAGTATTCAAAAGTTGAGAAAGGTGTTGTTGGATTGCTTATGAAGTATTAAAGAAGAAAATATGTGACTTGGCCATATTAAAGGTGGTACCTGAGGCTTCACTGAAATCAAAGAGGATGGAATTTAGTTTGTTTTCTTCTTTCACAGTGGGGGTGTTCATTAGCAGTGTGTCATCGACAAATTAGCTATGGGAGGTTGCCGGTTGTAACCCATGAAGAGGGAAGCCTTGGAGGGAGCCATTTTGGATTGAAGCCTTGATGTAGCGTCCTAGGCCTTCAACCATAATGAAAAAAATGAACAGGGAAAGAGGGTCACCTTACCTTATTCCTTTTTTGGGGGAGAAGGGTTGAGAGGGGACTCCATTGACAAGGATTGAGAAAAAGGTTGAGGAAATGAGGTTCATTATCCAAGAGATCCAATCCTTGTTGAAACCGAAAGCCAATAGAAGAGCTTTCATGTACTGCCAGCTTAATTTTTCAAAAGTTTTTGAAAGGTCAAGTTTTAGAAGCATACCTGGAGTACAGGTGCTTTTGAGCGAGTGAATGATTTCATGGGCAAGGATGACGCTATCTATAATTTGCCTTCCTTTGATGTACCCTGATTACTCCTTGGAAATGATGAAGGGGAGTAAGGGCTTGAGTCTTAGAGCCATGACCTTGGAGATGATTTTATAGATCACATTACAGAGTGCTATGGGTCGAAAATTCTTCAAATTTGTTACTCTTTCTTCTTTGGGTATAAGGGTGAGGAAAGTGGAATTTAGAACTGAAAGAACTTTTCCTGGACTGCGTGATTCCTCCACCAGCTGCCATACTTATTCCCTTAGCATTGGCCAACAGGAATGGAAGAAGTCTGTGGTGAAACCATATGGTCCTAGAGCCTTGCATGTTGGCATATCTTGAATATCTTGATCCACTTATGTCTGTGTTATTGGTGTCATGAGAGCCTCATTATGTTCCTGGGTGATGATAGTTGGGATATTTTGGGTCACCCTTTTAATTGCAAAGGTACGATCCACCGTTGTTTCTGAGAGGAGATCCTTGTAGAAGTATGATAACTCGTGTGATATTTCTTGATGGGTTAACAGGGTGTTTCCTTGTGGGTCTTCCAATTTCATAATGAGATTGATTAGGCGTTTGTGGATCATGTACCAGTGGAAGAATTTGGTGTTTTTCTCTTCCTCATTGAGCCATTAAACCCAATATTTCTGTCTCCATAGGATTTCTTCCTACTTGTATCTTTGTTCCACTTGCATTTTTATCTCATTCTCCTCTTGTTGCTGAGTGATTGTGTATCCTGAGAGAATGAATTTCCCCTGAAGGAACTCTAGTTTGTGTTCCAACAGTTTCCTTTCCTAGAAGATGTTCCTGAAGACTTCTTTGTTCCATTTGCACACCTTTTTTTTAAAGTATTTGAGCTTTTGTTGGAAGTAATACATCTTTGTTCCCTTTTGGATTTCCGTCGTGCTCCACCAGTGATGGGCGAGTTCCTGGAAGTATGGATGGGCAAGCCAGAATTTTTCAAATCTGAAGGGTTTTAACTTGGGGGTGGTGATAGTGTCAACCCATAGCTGAACCAACCAGTGGTCTGAGCCTGCCTTCAGGAGGATGTTGGAATCTACTAGGGTGCCTTTCAAAAGGAGATTTTCTAAGATGAGAAAGTGATCTAGCCTGCATGCTATTTGTTGGTGACCTGATCTTTTGTTGGTCAAGGTGTAGGTACCATTGTTGTTCTCTATATATACTAGTCTAAGGTTCTCTAGAAGTTCCTAGAATTTTGCGTTGTCCTACTCTAGGCGTTCCCCCCCCCCCCCNCCCTCTTTTCTCCTCCAGCGTGAGAATCATATTGAAGTCACCCCCAATTATCTATCATTTTCCCTCGGCTAGAGAGCCTAAATAAGCCAAGCTTTGAAGAAAGAGGTCTTTGTCCTAGTTGTTTTGTGGACCATAAGAGTTTGTAATCATTCCCTCCTTGTCCGAACCTATGGCTCTATAGTACGTTGTGATGGTGTTTGAAGTGGAGAAGCCTTGATCTAGGATGACTGTAGTAGGGTTCCAAAGGATGGCCAGGCCTCCTGAAGCCCCCTTTGAGTCCGTTTGATAGGAGTCGCAGTTGCGCCAACACCTTTTGAGGGTGTCTTTTGTAGTTTTCCCTACACATTTTGTCTCTTGTATCAGGAGTATATCAGGGTCTTCCATTTTGATGTAGTTTCAGAGTATCCTTTCCTTGGATCTTCCATTTAGACCTTTGATATTCTAGGTGAGGATATTCATGGTTAACAATTTGGTGGGTGGGAGAAAGAGCCCTCTAAGAGCCCGTGAATTTGTCCTGAGTTGATCATGTAGTTTCATGCCTCCTTTATTAGTTGTTGATCCGATTTAATTTCCTTCATTTGTTTTATCTTGTGTGTTTTCTTGGATCTTGGTTTGGGTCTGTGCTGATCCCGAAATTAGATGTGGCCCCTGCTGATGAGTCCAGGAATACTTTGCGAACTTTTCTGAGTTGGTCCTCTGGTAAGGTTTGGAGATCCTTCTTGTTGAGTGCTTCCTCTAACCTGTCTAGGTCGATTTCTGCTAGCTCCTGCTCATCCATTTCCATGATTGTGTCTCCCTCTCTTTCTGGTTCTTTCCCTAAAACTGGGTGAGTTTGTGGATCTTCTTGGTTTGTTGAGGTTTGATGTTCTTGTGATGAATGATCTTCTTTATGCTTTCTTGGATCTTTCCCCACGGTCTTGTGGGGGTTTTCCACTTCTTCTGCTTCTGGGAGGCTATTAAGGGATTCAAATGAGTTAATATTTGGGTTCCTTTTTCTGTTTTTTGTTGTGGGCTTTTTCTACGCTTGTCTCTTTCGATTTTGAACCTAGGTGAATCCTTCCTTTGGTTTCTCTTCAGCTTCCCTCTTAGGGGGGGCATTGAGAGGGTAGTCTTTGAAAAGGTGTCCATGTTCATGGCATTTTCAACATCTAAAAGGGATGTGTTCATAGTCTATGGTTTGGGCCCATTCCTCATCTTTGTATTCTAAAGTAACTGTACCTAGAAGAGATTTAGATATGTTCATATAGACATGTATCCTTGCGTAAGAGGTGCATTTTCTTTGTTTGATAGCTTCGGAAGATTTGACATATTTAGCTAGAGTATTTCCTATTCCTAGTAAAATTTCCTCTAACCAGAACTCTTGGGGTAGGGAATAGTGGCGAATCCATATCGTTGCATATGTAAAGTTTTCCTTTTCTAGGCAGAAGAGATCTTCCCAAAAATGTAGGTAGAGTTCAGTCGAGTTGTAGAAATATGGTCCCCCTTCGAAGATCCTGTCCTTGTCCTCGAGGTTGTAGAATATAACTGTAAAGAATCCTTCGGAGCTTAGTTGAAGCTCATAGTCTCCCTTGAGGTTCCACCATGCCTTGATCCAACGAGCTCAGTCATTTTCTGAGGGCCAGAGACCTAGGAATTTTCCTATCATGGCATGGTCTCACATGAACTGAGTATGCTCCCCTATCCCGGTGGTTTTAATGATGTACTTGGGCACAACCGGGGCTTCAGGGATACATTTTTCAAGTGTCTAGACCCGAGATGCTTTTGGATGCGAGGACTCAGCATCCGTGTTCGATTCTTTCCTTATATCCATCTCTTTTTTCATATATTAGTCTCGTAAGTGCAGTGGAAACTCAAAGGAAGGTCGATGCGCTCACGCATTCTCCGGATTGTTGGTGGTGATGTTTCGGTAGGAGGGGGATTTCTCCCTCCCATCTGTTCCCATTCTTCTGAGGTGGTCAAAGTTGTAGGGATAAGGCACTCAACCCATTCCAAGGGATTCAGAGAAGGTCTGGGCAGGCAGGAATCATGAGCATGAAGAAACCCTAAAAGTTGCAGAGCTCTCCAATCAAATCTGTTGTTATATTAACCATTTCTGTATATCTTTTGAGACATATTACCAAGGCTTTTCCAGAGGAAATAAAGAGAATTAATCTTGACAACAATAATCGAATATGATATAGAAATGTGTGTCGCATAGCTCCCCTCAATTTGTATTGCAATGTTACGTACATAGATCTGGCGTCACTATTTGACAAACCATAATAATACAATGTGTTATACGTGCATATCCTAACATCACAATGTGACAAACATTTCAAAAAAGTCAAAATGTGATGAACGTAACCCATTGTTGCAATGTGATGTACATAAATCTAATGTCGCAATGTGACAAACATTGCCCAACATTGAAATGACACTAACATTTCCCAACGTCGCAATGTGATGAACATAACCCACTATGGGAGTGTGAAAAGCCTATTGGAATGCCACAATGTGAGTAACAAAAACTATTTGTCCGAATGTATTCAACATAATCCATCGATGTCATGTGACGAACAAAAAAATGTGTCATAATGTGATGAACAAAACTTGATCACCATTGCAATGCAATGGTACGATATCAAACCATGATTAAACATAATCAACATTGCCCACCATAATCATCTTCACATGGTCTATGAAGGTTGGTCATGGGCATGAGAAACCATAGTTTAATCCAATCAATCATAGTGATGGTGAACATAGTTAAGCATGGTGAAAGTCAACTATGACCAACCATAATGGTCTATTAATTAATTCATTTATACACAAATACATTAATGTGTTAAAGTATTAATGTATTAATTATTCAATACATTAATGTAATGTTTAAATTTAAGTTTTAATATATAGATAATAATAAATGGAATATAGTACAAAGGATAAAGTTAATGTATTAATATTTTCTTAATGTATTATCCGTTTATTAATGTAGCATATTGTATTAATGCATTAATGATTATTGTATTAATGTATTGATGATTATTGTATTAATGAATTAATGTATTGATGAATATTGTATGAATTAATGTATTAATGAATATTGTATTAATGTATTGATAAGTTAATGTAAAAATGTAATACATTAATGTTTTGTATTTTTTTGTGTTTATGTAATTTAATGATATAAAACAATTTTAATGTATTTTTTCTTTATTTATATTATTAATACTTTATTACTTTAATGTATTAATGTACTTTTAATACTTTCATACCTTTGTAATGGATTTATGTTTTATTAATGCATTAATCAATAATACTTTATTACTTTATTAATGTATTAATACTTTAATCATGTATTATTAATGTAATAATACATTAACAATGTATTATTTAATAATGTATTACTATATTTATTAATCAATATGTTGAAACCTCGTTATGTGACAAAACTCTTTCATTTGTCACATTGCGATGAACTTTGTAACGTCGCAATGTTACACACGTAGACCTATCATCACTATGTGACGAACTATAGCAACATGGTGTGATATACACACATATCCTGACATCACAATATGACAAACATTTCCAAATGTCACAATGTGACGAACATAACCCCTTATTGCAATGTGATGTACATGATGAACATAACCCCTTATTGCAACGTCACAATGTGACAAACATAGCCCAACAATTCAATGAGATGAACATTTTTCGATGTTACAATGTGATGAACATAACCCACATCGCAATATGGCGTTCATGATGAAACCTCGTTATGTTACAAAACTCTTTCCTTTGTTAGATTTCGATGAACTTTGTAATGTCTCAATGTTACACACATAGACCTGTCATGACTATTTGACGAACCATAATCGCACAATGCGATATACGTGCATATTCATACGTCACAATGTGACAAACATTTCAAAACATTACAATGTGATGAGCATAACCCATTGTCACAACGTGATGTACAGAACCCTAATGCCGCAATGTGACAAACATTGCCCAACATTGGAATGACACAAACATTTCCCAACGTCGCTATGTGACGAACATAACCCACCATGGGTGTGACAAACCTATTGGAATGCCATAATGTGAGTAAAAAAAAGCCTTCATCCCAATGTATTCAACATATTTCATTAATGTCATTTGATGAAAAAAACTTTATGTCATAATGTGGTGAACAAAACATGATCACCATTGCAATGCAATGGCGTGATAACAAACCATGGTTAAACATAATCAACATTGTCTACCATAATCATCTCCACATGGTCTACGAAGGTCGACCATGGGCGTGGGAAACCATAGTTAAATCTAGTCAACGGTGATAGTCAACCATAGTCAAGCATGGTGAAAGTCAACCATGACCAACCATAATGGTCTATTAATTAATACATTTATACATAAATACATTAATGTGTTAAAGTATTAATGTATTAATTATTCAATACATTAATGTAAGGTTTAAATTTAAGTATAAATAGATAATATTGTATTAATGTATTGATGATTATTGTATTAATGAATTAATGTATTAATGAATATTGTATTAATGAACTAATGTATTAATGAATATTGTATTAATGTATTGATATTTAACATAAAATTGTGATACATTAATGTTTTGTCTTTATGTAATAATGATATAAAGTAATTTTAATGTATTTTTCTTTTATTTATATTATTTAATGTACTTTTAATGTATTTTTATTTTATTAATATATTAATCAATAATATTTTATTATTTTATTAATGTATTAATACTTTAATAATGTATTATTAATATATTAATATATTAACAACATATTATATAATATTGTATTCATTAATTAATATATTTCATTAATACATTACAATATATATATTAATGTATAAATAATTTAATTTATACATTACAATAATGGTTTAATTATTTAATACATTCATACTTTAACACATTAATTTATTTATGTATCAATACATTAATTAATATATCATTAATATATTATTTAATTAATATATTAATATTTTGATATTTCAATGGATTAAAACATTATTAATGTATTTTACTTTATTAATGTATTAATACTTTATTAATA
>SNQJ01S0013402.1:0-19152 GCA_010110895.2 Picea sitchensis | reverse complement strand
ACTGAATATGTAAAAGAAGAAAAAGCGAATGAATGTAAAACTGAGAAAACAATACAATAAAAGACATAATTACACAGTGAAGAGGTATAGAATCTCTTGGCATTATGTTTTATATTTTCTGAAAGAAATGGCATTACAAACCCAGCCCCCAAAAGGCTCTCGGGTTGTTTCTCCCCCACTTGAATAGATCTACAATCTATTTATTTATACAAAAAAAAACCCTTGGGTTACCCACAACCTCTGCTTAACAATATAATATGGTCTTAATACTATGCATACGTTATTGGTTTTCAATTGGAGGTGTTGGCGCTTCGTCTGACTCTTGTTTATTCCCGGATGTATTTACTATCTTTTGTTCAACATATATTCATTGCAGTTACCATAATCATTGGCACTCTAATTGTTGTTGTTGACTGCCGTAACACTTTTCTATGCCTGCTAAAGATGCCATGCTTTGTTTCTTTCCATGAGATACAAATCCAATATCCTTCGTATTAGTGATATGGCTTTGTTGCAGAAAAAAGGATAGTTCTTCCCGTTATGTACTCATTATCCAATGGTCTGTAATATGCCCTTGAGACATTTACCAGTAGCCCAAAACTAGCAGCTCGAAATCTACAGGCACAAATCTACCTCCAGTCATTACTCAGATCTATCTCTGGTATCATTATCCATATTTCTTGTTGGATGCTCCTCATTGCACTAGATGTTGCTCTGCATATGGGAAATGATTGGGAAAAAGAAAAAGTTTCACAAAGACTGTTATTAAACAGTACTACTGCCACTCGAACGTGTCTATATCAGTAAACCTTTGAACCTTTTCTCTTGGCTTGTTCATTAAATCTATGACATTGAGCACCACTGTCGTGAGGCTGTGAACCAAAACCATATGGCCATGGAAAATTTGTTTCCCTTGCCTTCTCAAACACTCATATGAAAACTTGTTCTATCAAAAACAAACTTAACAAAAAATGTCACTTGTATGATGTTCTTCTTGTTAAGCAATTTTAAATCAGTGTAATCAGTCATGCGACTCGAACTACAGCGGCAACAAAAGAAAGGGACAGGGAATGACCTCTGCCAGCAAATTCCCACGACATGTTTTGAGTGGATGGATTTCATGTTAAACACTACCAAATCAAGATTCAAGTCATCAACAACCTCTCCAATAACAACAATAGGCTTCTTGCCTTCACCAAGTCTCTCCATCGAACCAAACTGATCAAAACCACCTTGAGCCAAATGCCAGCGAATACTGGATAATTGTGCATCATGATATGTTATTTCATCCTTGCTATTTTCATTAATAACGCAACAGTGATGTCCGTACCGTATTTTTTTGCGAATACTCGAAATCTTGGATTCTGCCCCTTTTTGTTTCTTAACAGAGGGTGTTTTCATTTTACAGTTGGCACGCTCAACCCATCGGCGTTTTACGCATAAGTCCAGAAACTTAATCCATCTGCGTTTTGTGTGTAAGGCTGGAACCCCGATTTTGGACCTGCGGGCTTCGAGGGGAAAAGAGGAGTGGCTTATTAACATTCTTTCGACGGTCAAAATCCCGAAAACGGAATCGTGGTGTTATAACCCTTCTAGCGATTTCCTTCGCACATATTGCGTTCTTTTCGTGCCTCCTCATGAGCTATTCCTCCATGTGGCTTANGTTTCATATCGTAGATGTTTGGCCCTAGTGCACCCATGGATTCTCTCCTTGGATTTTTGCATGAGTTGTCTTTTGACTTGGCATGCGTATGGATTTTGGTGGATGGCTGAGAGATTGGGGTGTGAAAGGTAGTGGACCCAACGATTTTATAAAAGAGAATAGGTGTAAAAGGGTTTGGCTAAATCAGGCATTAAAATCAAATAAAATATTAATTTAAAATTATATTAAATAATTTTAAAATAATATAAAAAATAAAACTTATAATTTGGTTTTTTACAATTTGACATTTCAGGCTTATTTCGACAATCAAAGAATTGAGAACTAAGACTAATAGAAGACCTTCGGAAACTTCAAAGTTTTTGAGATTTTGGCCAATTGTGACGCAAGGTTTTGAGATTTTGCGGTAGGGAAACTCGACGAAAAATGTGATAGATTTAGAGGTTTTACTGCAGCGGTAAGGTTTGCATCGGGTGTCTCAAGGGCTTAATGGTTATACAAGCTTACGCTAGGCGACAAGGTTCTAAAACTAACTCGTGCAACTGACCTAAATTTTGGCGAAAGACACTAAGTTTGGAAATTTTCAATATTTGTTCCAACACCCCCTTAACTACGACTTGGGATAGGATTGAAGGAAAACTATAAAGGTGATATAGTAGGAGAAGGAAGGGGGAATTAATGCCTATCCCCCCTTAATGAAAACTTCCTGAACACCTAACATAGCTCGAAGTTTTAAAAACTTGGCTTTTGTAAGGTTCTTTATGTAAATGTCTACAACTTGATCATGTGTTTAACATTATAACATTTTGAGACTGTGATCATGAAGGAGGTACTTGATGAAGTGCATGTGTAGCTCAATGTGTTTTCCACACTCATGTTGAACTATATATTTGGTTAGCTTAATGACACTTTTATTGTCACACTAGAGTGTGGTTGGATGTTATTGACAGAATCCAAACTTTGAAAGGATCTACCAAAGCCACATGGCTTCTTGACTTACACTAAATATTGCTTGATATTATGCTTTTGTTAAAGAAAGAGAAATGGCACCATCAGAGAAATTTTGAGGTAAAAAATATGAATTAAAACAAAAAATTGTTTTATCAACATGAACTTTAAAAGAACTATTAGGATTCAAGATGACGATGTCAAGCATAAGGGTAAATAGTTTTGGAGGGAAAGAAGAGAAACTAATTTTTAAATCGTATTTCCACTTATTTTCTTACAGGTTTACTCAAATTTCAAGTATAAACACTCATTAGATGAAAATTTTTATTCTGCATTCAACGAGTGCCTACACTAGAAATTTGAGTAAACCTATAAGGACATAAGTGGAAAATATGGTAAAAAAAGGTTTTCTTTCTTTCCCTTTGAAAATTCATAGTTCCATATTTTATTATTTTAACTATTATTTTATTATTATCCTTAGGAGGCCCATTTTAGACCTTAAAATTTCTCTATTTTTTTCTTCTTACAATCCCAAGTGATAGGTCTGTAACCAAGATTGAAAACATAACCGAATGTCAATTTTTGTTCATCAAGGTTGTTGGTGCATTTAAAATCAATGAAACCAACCAATAAAGGAGTTCCTCTTGAACCATAATGTATCCCAAGATAAGTTATAACCCAAATATATTGAAATATCCTCTTTTTTGCTTTCTAATGGCTCTCATGGGGTGTTTTCATATACCTAGCAACGAGACTAGAAACAAAGGAAATATTAGGACTAGTACAAGTCAAATACAAAAGGATATTAGATAACTAACGATACAAAGTGGCATCTACTTTGGGTTTGGTATACGTGGAAAAAAGTTTGACTTTGGATTGGAAGGGAGAATGAGGTTTATTTACAATATTCCATGTGAAGTGAAATTCCTTCCTCGGTTTGCAAGTGTTGGTGCGTAGTGGGAATATCTAGGGTTCAACATGAATTCACCAACAAAAACCTTAGATACCGGCCCTTTCGGCATCACCCACAAGCAAGTGAATTCTCACCCAAGGTATCTATGGGAACTGTAGGAACCAGGTTTCTGTAGTGATGAAGGGATGGGAGGTAGTCTTCATAACCATTATACTTAACGTTTGATCATTAGTCGTTATAACATATGTGCACAATCATAATAATGTGTAACATATTCATAATAAAAAACATATATCATATGTAGTCAATAAATAGAACAACAAACACATCATGACACATAGACACCATAATTAATCTGGTTCACCCAAGATGGGATTCGTCCACTACGACCGACTTGTTATTATATTATTCAGAATCATCTGTTACAAAATTTGCACATTGTGCCCTTGTCGTTCTCTCTTTGTCGCACTTCACCACTTACTTACTTGCCTCTTTCATTCCCGCATACATTGCATACCTAGATCACTCTTACTCTCCTCTCTTAATTTTACATTTCATTACTGTTCTATCCCAAAAACCTTACATATTTATACAATTACATTAGGGATTGTCCATTTTCAATGGACCAAAATTCATAACGGATTCCAATTGTATTCCTTCCTTTCCACACACTAATTCTTAAAAGTGTGCCAACTATCTTTCCTTCCTTTGCGCATTGCATAGTTCCCAAAACTAGTCTCAAAATTCCTATGCCAAAATGCCCCCAACACTTACCCGTGGCTCGTCCCGAGCCACTCAAATATTCTGCCACGCTCCCTTCAATGTCACAACGAGCTTCTCAAAATTTTCCTATGTGGTTGTGACCTTCTCCTTTACTTGTGCTTCTTTCATCAAAATACCCTATGTTGTCTGCATGGTAATGGGGATCTTCAACGTCTCTTCATTGTCTTGCATTGCTTGATTCACTATGTCTTTTGCAACTGCAAGTTCTTTTGTTACTCGAAATGCTTCCTCATGCAACGACTAAACCATTTGCGCAAGATTCTGTTGTTCAACTCTGATTTGGTTTATCTCGTGGTTCAACTATTGTAATGTACCAGATGTAATATATGATGCATAAATTGGAATATTTAGTAATTAGAAAGTGGGAAGCAAAATATTGAGAGAGAAATACCAGAAATAATACCTTTATTGAAGAAACCAATGTTCACCTGCCTCTTCGAGGGGGAAGCCTCCAACAAAGGAGATCTCTATTACAATAATTTATCAAGACAATCTTTTTCATACCTCCTACTCTTATTTATAATAATTCTATCTTCTAAGGAACATTCTAGAGGAAGATCCTTCTAGACATAGAAGATTCTATTAGGTCTTATTACATTAACTTTTTCACATTTATTTAATAGGACTTATTAAATAATGTTGGACTTTATTACATGGAAAATATATATCATGCTAAATAATAACCAACTAAGAGGGGTTAGGGTCATATCCTAACATGCCCTCTACCTTCAAAATCAACCTTGTCCTCAAAGCCGAGGATGTGGAAACTATTGCAGTATGATTGATGGTTCCCAAGTTGCATCCTCTAGAAACATGTCCTTCCACTTGATCAATACTTATTTGATAATTCGACCTTGCAAGTGATGCTCACACACGTTGATGACATATTTTGATTGTAGCTAAATGGACCCTTCTTCATCTAATTCAAGCAATCTAGTTTGAACTCTACAATTCTGACACACTACTTTCTTCAAACAGGAAACATGGAGGACCAAATGTATTTTGGAGGAAGCTAGAAGTGTCAGTTTGTAGGAAACTGGACCAATACATTTGATAATATGATAAGGGTCATAAAATTTGGGTGCCAACTTGTGGTGGCCATGGGATTTGAGGGAGGTTTTATTGTAAGGTTGGAGTTGGAGAAACACATGATCACCTTCTTGGAAAACCCATTCAAAACGTTGTTGGTCATCCTATTGCTTCATACAATTTTGGGCCATGTGGAGGTTATCCTTAAAATCCGCAAGAGTAGATGCTCTACCTTGTAGTAGCTTATCAATAGCTCGGACTTTGATGTGACTGGAAGATATGAAGTTACTATAGGTGGTTGTTGGCCATACACCATTTCATATGGTGTCATTTTGGTTGTTTTATTATAGGAAGTGTTGTACCACCATTCTGTCGAAGGTAACCATTGCACCCACTGATGTTGTTTATCTGAGGAAAAACAACGCAAGTAGGTTTCCAAGCATTTATTGAAAACTTCCATTTGGTCATCCATATACAAGTGTTTTCTGATGCGATACCACTCGAAGGGGTACCAATAGGGATAACAAGGGTGTCCAACAATGTGATCTTAAAAACCTCTTGTATTCCCTACATGTATGCTTCCCCGACCACAAGTGACAAATTTATGCGATGAATGCAAATTTTTGTAGCTTAAAGATGTTGTAATATGTCTCTACCTTGAAACAAGTTAACCCATAATTCTTGTCCATGAAATAGATATGATACCACTTGAAAGGTACCAGATGTAATATATTATGCAGAAACTGGAATATTTTGCAATTAACAAGTGGACAACAAAATATTGATAGAACAATACTAGAAATAATACCTTTATTCAAGAATGTAATGTTCACTTTCCTCTTCAAGGGGGAAACCTCCAGTAGAGTAGATCTCTATTACAATAATTTCTCAAGACAAGCTTTCTCATACTTCCTACTCCTATTTATACTAATTCTGTCTTCTAAGGAACATTTCAGAGGAATATCCTTCTAAAAGCGGAAGATTCTATTAGGTATTCTTACATTGACTTGTTCACATTTATTTAATAGGTCCTATTAACTAATGCCAACCTTTATTACATGGAAAATATATATCATACTAACTAATAACCAACTACGAGGGGTTAGGGTCGGATCCTAACAACTGCTTATTCTCAAAGATTGCAGTCATCCACTCTGTTGGTGGCATAGTGTTCATTGTATCTTTGATATTATGTGTCTTCTCTTTCACAATCTGTAACCTTTGTTCCAATGCTTGTAACATTGAATTCTCCAGAAAATGAGTCCACACTTGTGTACTCTCTGCATACATCTTTATGCATTCCTCATCCAGGATCCTAATTCTTGCCACGATTTTCATAGTTGTTTTCTCCCGTTCCTACCTTTATTTTGGTGGAGTACTTGGTGTTTTGCAAGCTTCTAATTCAACAATTTTTGCGCGAAAGTCATGGATGGATTTTCTTATCTTCGTTACCTGCTCTTCCAAAGGATTATGTTCTTCTATTTTCACCTATGGAATACTGTTGTATACCTCTTGCACTTTTTGTTTCAATCTCTATGTTTTCTACGTAGCCTCATCCTATTCCAACATGAGTTTACTATATTCCACATGTAATGCATCATTATTTGCATTTTCTTTAACCAAATCCATATCATTTGATTCTCCGCCAAATCATATATCTTGCATGACCCTTGTCTGCAAGCTATGTATCACACTTGATGGTAGTTATGACAACACTAGGCCAATATGGATTAAGGCTTGTGTGCACTCTTGCATTTCTGTCAGGGGGAACTCTATGGCCCCTATTGATATATTCAAAATGTGATGCTTTAATGATGCAGATAGTGGTTGAGATGCCATCAGTTGTGACTCTTTCATCTTTGTTGTGCTCTTTGTTTCTTCCTCTTCTGTCGTTTGAACTGGCATTATCCTAGTTGATTTTGAAATTTGGCGTAATGTAGCTATATGCACCTACACATTCATGTGAATTTCCTCATGTTTTTGTGTATCTTGCAGAAATGATTCTTCAGTTACTTCTTTGACTTGATCTCCGATCTTTTCCAGGTCATCCTATGTTAGAGCATGAATGTCTGCTTCCTTTGAGGATTTCCTCTTCTTGTTCTTATGCATTGATTTCTCCTTCGGATTCTCCTTTCTCTTCTCTCTAGTGGGAGGTGTTGTTTGAGTATGACCTGTACCATTCCCTTTTTATTCTTCTTCATGTTTTTCTTCTTGATCCTTCTCTGGTTGTTGCATATCCTCTGCATTGTTTCTATCATTGGGGTTTTCCACTTTGCTTTCCAGTCATTTACAATCTCACTGATGTCATGTTCTTTCAACCTGTATTTGGTTGACAACCATTGTTGATCAAGATCCCTCTTTGCTTGAACATACATGTGGTGCACCCCTTCCTTGAATTGCGTTATTTATTTGTATGCTTCAACTATCTAGGATATAATGTGCAGTGTGTTCTCAATGCATTGTCATATAGTATCCTTATAGATGTAGAAGGTGAGGTTGTTTTCCATCTATATGTTCTTGTGCACGGTATGCCACAGTGAAACACACCTTACTGTCAAGTATGGTTTTTCCATACCTTCCAGAAACTACATTTCTTCTGGATCGCTCTAGGTGACTAATGAAATCAGTATTAAAAACCATGCATAATGGAAGTTTGTTCCTTTCTCCTATTCTTCCCTGTAATCGGTTAAGAATTGTTTCACCAAAAATGTCGCCCACATCATCAGTATTCCTGCTGCGTACTTTTCTATTGATGCTATTATTCCTTCTTGCACCTGATATTTGCAACATTTCCTGAGTAACTTATAGGCCAACAACTGCATCAAAAACCTTATGGTATCATCGTTCATTCTCACAACATCTAATCCACACACTCCTCTATGTGTGCCATAATTTTCCTTCATTATTTCCACTAAGGATTTCTCTCGAGTCTTTTTCGTGAACAAAGGTAGTGGGTCTTCCCCTATTGACGACAATCATGCAATCCACACAATAAATTGGGTGTCAATAGACACTGCCCTATACAACCATAGGAACCCTTCGTGGATGCAACTTAATAAAAACTTGATGAAGATGTTGATTTTTGTGCTTCTGCCAAAATGTGGGATCTTCAACGGGTTCAATATGTTTGTTTGTTGCATTCATATTGCCCTTTCTTGTGGCTTGATTGAGACTACAAGTGAATTTGGGTTGGATGATGTGCACATGTAAATATATGGCGCTAACTCTAGAAATTTATTTAGATCTGGAAGATCATGGTATGAAAACCTCATGCTTCCTACTGCACCCAACATATCTCCCTCCATAGTGACCCTAGGTGGAATCACCAATGTAACAAGGTCATACTTCAAATCCTTTTGCAGTTTGACTTTCTTTGTTGTGGGATTTCTAGGTGGCACATATGATCTGGGAAAGTTGACTAGGTCTGATTCCTATACTCTCCAGTTTTCTTCCTTCACAGGTACTAATGGTTGTTTCATGCCTAGTTTCTTTGTTTTTGATGTGAAAGATCTTGTCTTTGGCGATGCCATAGCTTTTTGTACTTTAATTTGACATGCAACTCACTCGGCTTTGTCCTTTGTAAACTCTAGCTCTCCTCTAGATCTCTATTCTCTTCGAATATCCAGGTAACAATAACCTTTTCTTGTTGCTCCTCATCATATTTTATAGGATTTTGCTAGTTGTTTCATACCTATTCATGCCAAAATTTGTAGTACCATTTGATAGTGTTCACATTCAATTCTTTCTAGATTCTGCATTAAATTCATATTATTCGACAGATCGTATTATAGATTTTTTAGCCTATAAAAATCTCATATCCACTCTTAATTTATGAATACATGTTCCCGTCATATAGCCATTATGTTTTATCTTAAGCTTTTTTCCCATCCTCTGTGCATCCCTTTATCTTGGTTCTTCAATTATCCTTTTTGCACGTAGTTCAATTCTCCACGACATTTTCTTATTCACCTCTTTTTCTTCTAATTTGACTCTTTGAACAATTCCCAATTCAAAACTTCATGCCTCATGTATCTTTAAATGTTTATTGTGACTTTCCTCAAGCTCTTCTATTTATTTTTCTTTTCTTTTTTTCTTTTTCTCTTTTTCTATAATATAGGTACTATAATACAGGTGCTATGGTACATGTACTGTGTGCTCAGAATAGTGCGTGGAAGCACAATTTTCCCTATATAGTTTCATTTGAATACCATTGATCAGTCCTTCCATGAGTTCCTCATTCAATTTTTCCAACTGAATAAAACCTGCCTCTATCACGGATCATATCACATATGGACCCCACCAGTGCATTTGAAACTTTCTAGGGTGCTACAAAAATTTATTGTCATAGAGAAAAAGTAAGTCTACCATCTAGAACTTCTTTTGTTTAACATGTCTATCATTCCATGCCTTTTCACAAACTTTCTGAACTTTTTGATGAAATCCTATGATAAAACTATCTTCCTTCAATTCCACTAGCTCTGACAGTCTTTTCTCTACTATGCCAAAATCAGTAAGCTCTATCAGTGCGACAATGTGTAGACTTGACACATTGAACTCCATGGGTATAACTGATTCCTAACCTTATACTAATCAAAATGGTGTCTATCTTGTCAACTTCCTACTTCTTGTCCGATATGCCCATAATACCATAGGAGTCCTTAGGTCCCAGTCATTTCAATTTACATTACATATCTTCATTAACGCATGTTCTAGGATCGTGTTAAATGATTCCACTGTTCCATTCTCCTTAGGGTGATAAGATATGCTCTTCTGATCATAAATATGAAATTCTTCTGTCAAGGCAACACTCTTTTTATTCCAAAAATGGATTCCCTGATCACTCATAAGGATTCTTGGACATCCAAACCTTGTAACAACATTCTCAAATAGAAAATGTGCAATAATCTCTGAGCTGCAATCTTTGACAGGTTTTGTTTCATCCCACCGGGTCAAGTAATTTTTCGCAGTGATGATATATATTTCTTCTGACCTTTTTGTCGGTGGGTTGATCGGTCTAATGAAATAAACTTCCCATTTATGAAAATCCTACAATGTAAATTGTGGTACTAAAGGAATCTCATCTCTACTGGATGGTTTCCCAACTCGCTGACATACATCACAAGTATGATAAAACTCCTTAGCATCCTTAAGAAGGGTGGGCCACCAAAATCATGTGCACAAAATATTTTGAGTCACTTATTTCGCTACATAGCGGCCTCTCACAATTCCTTCGTGTTCCTCCTATAGTATCATGGGCCTTTGGTGCTCCAATACACATCATCAAACAATACCATCTACACCTAACTTATACAAATTCCATGCTATAAGTTGATAATTTGCTACCTTTACTACTTACTGTTTCTTGTGCACAATTGTAAATTCGGGTCGGCCTACTCCTCTGCTCAAGAAATAGAAAATATCTGGAAATTAATCATCAACCATTTTTATTTTGAACAAGTGCGCATATGGTATAATGTCATCCATATTTCCTGCATCTTCCCCTATTAATATGTGTGACAAATGATCAGGCCATGTATTAAATTTTCTCGATTTCACAATCACTAGGTATCTCAGGGGAAAATGATGAGTGTACATCTTAAAGTGTGATCCCAACAGATAATTCCTAAAATTTTGGAGTGCATACACCATTTCCAATCCTTCACGCTCTATAATAGTGTAGTTTCGTTCAGTAGTTGACAACTTCCATTTGGAAAATGCAATGGGATGATCTAAATCTCCTTCTCCTGGTCGAGCTAGAAAATCTCTGAACATTATAGATGATGAATCTACGTGGATATAGAATTCCTTCTTCCAATATGGAAATACTAAAATTGGAATGGTAACTAGTTTCTACTTTAAAGTATCCAAACTTTGCTGACATTCCTCGTTCTAGTGAAACTTTACCTCATTCCGCAACAACTTTTCCAGTGGGGTTGTGATCTATGCATATCCCTTGATAAAATTTCTGTAGTACCCCATATGACCCAATGTTGCTCGCATTTGTTGCACTAAAATAGGTGGTGGAAGGTAAAAAATAACAACAACCTTCATAGGATCAACCAAATATTCTTGTTTACATACTACATGACCCAACAGGATACCAAACGGTGCAAAAAAAAATACACTTCTTCAAGTTGAAGGAAATATGGAACTGTCTACATCTGTCCAACATCAAGAGAGGGGTTTCAATATGGTTCTTTAACAAATTGAACATTGTCCAATGATCCAAATATACTTCTAGGAATTTATGAATAATATTTTTAAAAGCTGCAACAATAACTCGGGAAAATATTGTTGGTGCATTTTTCAATCCAAAAGGCATGACTATATATTGATAACATCCCCATTTTGTCGCAATTTTTTTCTTATTTCTATATTCCCGTGCAATCTTAATTTGGTGATACCCAGAGAATCCATCAATAAATGAGGAAGCTTCATCTCCTTCTACATTCTCCAAAACTTCATCTCTAAATGGGGTAGGAAATGGGTCATGTAAACAAGCATCATTCAATTTCCTCAGATCCACACAAATTTTAATTCTACCTATTTTTTTCCTAGAGAACCATTGGACTAATCCATTCTCACTCTTCAATAGGTTCAATAATCCCAATGTCCAACAACCTCTCTATTTTTTATTTCACTTTCTTCTTATATATTGGGTTCAATCAGTATGGTCTCTGCTTCACTAGCTTGGCATCTAGTTTCAAAGGGATATTCATCTCTCCTAGCTCCCAAACAATCCCTTTCATTTCTGAAAATGTAGTTGGAAAAAGGTCCTTGTATTCACACAGTAAATCAATAATTTTCTCGATAGTTTCTTCATTCCAGTGACCTCCAATGTTTGCGAACTTGGGTTTATCCTTCATACCAATATTCACCTTGCACATCTTCAATGGCTTTGCATACATGACAGCTTCAAGATTGGACCCTTTATTGCGTGCTCTCCTTCAGTTTCTAGTACTTTCAAACTTCTTAGGTCTTCATCCTCTTGGTCTTCTCCAACAATGTTATAGCATTCCAAAGCTTCTTGAATAGTTTCCATAGAATATAGACACGCTACATAAAGGTATTGGTCATGTTGATTCTTCTGATGTAAAATATTGTTCTTGATAATTTGCAGAGTTGTGTCTACCAAAGGGGAATCATCTTAAAAAATGAAAGTTACCTTGAATTTGTGAGTCAAATCTCCCCACTATATTGTTCCTCTACATACTTCTAGCTCTACATGTCGATTCTTCGGGATTGTATCTAGAGTGTGTACAAACAAGAACGTCTATTCTTTCTTAGGTACTGAAATCCATGTTGCAGTGCACTGTGTAAGATGATCTGAAGGAAAACTCAACCCAGTATACTTCTGCACAGTGTATTCAATTTATGCGTTAAATATGACCTTTAACAATCTTTTGCATTGTTGAAAATTATCTATTATATCCATATGTGTACCCCACCACCTTGCAAGAGTCGCTTTCAATGCGATATATAATGCTAGAAATCTTTGTTGATCTGATATATGCAATTCAAAATCTTTTACAAAATAATATATATCTATTAGTCCATCATACTTTCGGGGATCACATACCTCAGCTCCAGTGCGTTGCAATGTGTGGGTAATTTGCGCACAACTCCTTGTAGATACTTCATGTAACCTTTATTGCCAATGTTCCTTGTTGCCAATGTTCCAGTGCTTCTTTTGAATCCGATGTGAAATAACTAATACTTCACTAACTGAGTACACCATCAGAAATATGATGAACATAGTCATCCATCTTCGTGGTTACATTGAAAAGGTTACCAAGTTATTTTCTTCTTGATGGTTCCACATATCATCTTCCTTCTATTGGATCCAATGGCACAATAACTCTCAAGTATTTTACTTGAAAAATAATTTGTCTCTTTTTCAAATCAATAATGGTCTGGTTGTCAAAATCCCAATCCAATCCAAGTAACACCGGATAAGGTTTACTACCATCCACTATGTCAATTACTTCAAATTATATTGTGTTTTGCACTCCATCGATATTAACATTCACCCCTGTCAGTCTTCCAATCAGAACAATCTTGAGTTGATTTGCTAACCTCAATTGAATAGGTGACTAAATCAAATTTGTCTTGCCCATCATCTCCCATGTTTTCTTCAGAAGGAGATTCACATCAGATCCCATATCCAATATGATATTATCCATGTCATAGCCCCTTGTCTGTGCATTAAGTTAGAATTCCCTATTTGTCCTTTTCTTACGCATTAAGTTAGAATTCCCTATTTGTCCTTTTCTTACGTTGTACCTAGTTTAATGCTTGTTGTGCAACAAGTGCTTCTTTATATTGCGCACATTGGTCGATTATTCTAGGTAACATGTTTAACACAACTTCATACTTTATTAGTTCTAAAAAAATATTTAAGAAACTTTTCAGTGTACTTTCCTTTTCAACAGTCCTTTCTGGATTCGAGTGGTCATATATTGGTGGCATGTCATACATAGGCTGCGAAGTCAATGCTCCCCAATATGTTTCTAGCAATTCCTTCCTTGATTGCTTATATGTGTCTCTTTCTTTTCGAGGGTCAAACATCAGGGTCGGTTCTATTGCTTTCTTGACCCACTGGTTAGTCTGAATTGCTTGTTCTCTCACATCAACTCCCATTATTTCTCCTATGTTCATAATTGTTGCGATCCTCGGTCAATCATCGCACTCTTTTCTTGCTATTATCTACACATTTTGGTTCCTTTTCTTCTGCTACTTCGCGATCAGCTATGGCTAGTCTTTTGTTGCATTATCCAACTGCCTACTGTATGTACATGTCGTACCAGTATTCGAACAATCTCACACCAAATTCCCCAGATGGTTATAGTTATAGAAGATAATTGGTACTTTTCCTCTATTGAATCCTCCTCTTCCACGACCTTTAAATCCTCCTCTTCCTTCTTCCCCTTGAAATCTATATGCATCTGCAATGCGCTCTCTCATTATATCGAGTTCTCGAAAATCCTTTTCATCATGTTCCATGGACTTACAAAAATTACAAAATACATTTCTGGTAGTGCTCTGGTACTTCTAGATCAAGGGACAAGTGGTAGGGTGATGATCCATTGTTATTCATATCTCACACCATACTCCTCATGTGGCCAAGGGATTCGAGGCTCCTATAGTAAAATACTCTTTAAAATCTAGACACTCATTCTTATGATGACATTTTATTCTACATGTAACACACCATACTTCTTCACATGTTTCCTTCCCTTTAGCAAGCTCCTGCAATAGAATTGTAAATTATGGTAACTACAACTAAACCCGAGCCATCCCTACGCCATTTTCTCCTATAGGGGATGCTTCCAACTTCGTGGCGATCTCTAGTGCTTCTGACTACGATGTAATCTTTTTTTTCATTAATGGACAACGTATATGCGTCAACAATCCTGCAATGAACCATTCCCTATGTTGCTCATCTAGAATCTGGAAGTTCAATCGATCCATCAATATCATGAATCTTTGATCCAAATTCCATACCGATTCACTCTACAATTTCTTGGTCTCTTTCCCTTTTGTAATACTCTATGACTTAAAATTCGATTTCTAGAACTCTTTCAACAAGGCTTTCCTGATGTATGCCAACGCTCTTTCTTATCCCATAGGTGTAGTGGATCAATACTTCATAAGAGTAATGTGTGGTATATGAATGTTGTCACTAATTGCACGATTTTCATATCATCATCTTGGACCTGCTTCATGGTCCATATTGGTTCACAGAAAAATAAGTGTTTTTTTGGATCTTTTGTCCATGCTCTATGAAGGACAGACATTCTCAAAGAGGGACCTACCCTCTCCACTGTGTATTATGTAGTATTCTTCCTCGATGTCCCTAACTGAGTCTGGGTTGTCACACTACTTCAACTACTTTGACTACCTTTTCTTCTATCATTACTTCCTCCACTAACTACAAGTGACAATGTTTCATATCTTACCTCAATTCTTGGAGACACACAGGGGTTGTGGGTTTGAAACAAAGTCTGTCCTAAGTGGAGCTACTGGGATGTAACGAATCTCCTTCTACTAGGCTGAGTTCATAGTATTTTTTATTACCTTTTTTGCACTGTATTCCTTCAATATGAAGAACTACATTGGTGCTTATTTCCTCAACGTCATTGTGTTTCCCTTCTCTATCATCCTCAATCCTCTTCTTACTATACAAAAATATTTTTCCACTATGCAACACTCAAATCTCTTCTTCTGTCAGACATTCTTTTTCTCCTGGCATCCTCATCCCATCTGTTCCTTATTCATTATTTCCTACATCATCTGTATCCCTACTCTTAGACCATCCCCTGGTCATCCCTCAGTCACCCTATGTGTGTGAAGGTGCCTAACTACTAGGGAAATCATATTCTATATTCATAACCCCCTTATCACACAACAACATATTAACCCAAGTACACAATGATATCAAATATATTTCACCTGTTCCTTTAAATAACTCTCTTTCAAGAACATTATATGACTTGGTACAATCTATATCAAACTCAGTAATATAACCCCCCAATACACTATCTAGTCAAAACTCTACTACATGTGATATATGATTACTTATTGTATTAACTCGTTGAATCAACTCAGGGGTCCAACTCCTCATAACAATAGTGAAAAATGTTTCGTTCTTTTCAGGTAATCTTTGTAACCACTTAGCCAAAAATATCAGGAATTCAACAAAGAAACTCCCATGTAAGTATTTAAAAACATACCTCTGTAACCCATTTCTTTGACCTGATCCTCGGGTTCTTATTCTGATGTTTGGAAAACTCACTCTCCTTTTCCTCTAACCAACTTCTTATATCTTCCTTAGTCAGACTCCACATTCCTTTCAATTGCAGATCCCAGTCCTGACAACAGAACCATTTGTTGGCATGTAGTGGGAAAACCCAGGGTTCAACATGAATTCACCAACAAAACCCTTAGATATCGACCCTTTCAACATCGCCCGCAAGCAGGTGAAGTCTCACCCAAGGTATCTATGGGAACTACAGGAACCAGGTTTCAGGAGTGATGAAGGGATGATAGGTAATATTCATAACCATTATACTTAACATGTGTTCATTAGTCCTTATAACATATGCACATAATCATAATAACATGTAACATATTCAGAATAACAAACATATATCATATGCGCGCAATAAACAAAAAAACAAACACATCATGACACATAGACACCATAATTAACTTGGTTCACCCAAGATTTTCTACATCCACAATGACCGACTTCTTATTATATTATTCAGAATCACATGTTACAAAATATGTGCATTGTCTTCATACATTGTGCCCTTGTCATTATCTCTCTGTCTGTAACGACTTTCCACGTTACGACAACCATTCTAGTGACAGGTGCAATTTTTTATTTTTTTATTTTTTTGTGTGATTAAGGTGTGTGCGTGCGGGTAAAAGTAGTGACATACTGAACATTACGATGCAACCAGGACGAACAGAAGAGGGCTCAACAACCTTCAACTGCTAACTCCGAGGAGTTGATTGTACATCAATTCCCGGATGTTCCACCAGGTGTGTCCCATCAATATCAAGGGACTGCACTAACATCCCAAGGTGATAACCATAACATTCATCTCTAAATTTTAATAACACTGAAATAATAAAGGACACACTTTAACTCCAAACTTGCAATCTTGTTATGCGGTAAAAACAATACATCTTCAGATTTCAAATTACATTACCATTGCGAACCTATAAACAATATTTCCTGACATTGGTATGCCATAACATCATCATCATAATGGAATATTCCACAACCCATCAAAATTGTAAGTGACAAGATATAGCATTTACAATACTTAATGAGCCCATTTAAATAATCGGATAAAACGTAATAACATCTCGTTGATATTGAATAATAATATCACATTGATATTGAATGTACTCCAATAATAACCTCACATCGATATTTGAATATAGCCATAAATCGTCTTATTTAGAATTGACTAGGTTTAGCATTTTCATGATTTAATGAGCTTAATTAAATCACAATATCTAAAACATAATGACATCACGTCATATCTATAAATTACAAGATACAGCGATTAAAATATTTAAAATGACCTTTACAAGAAAAACATTTATTTCAACTTGAGGGGCCCATAATGCTAGGTCATTATATTCATCAATCTAAACGATCATGCAATATTCCATCATATTCATAAGTAAACTCCTAATTGGAAGTAACACCTTAACATCGTAATAGCAAGGCAGTCTATAAACTTCTAAATTCAACATGACGATACTTGAAAAGGGCCATATTTGCAAAGGTCCACTATCGCTATTAAGGACTGTAATTCAAGACAGCCAGCTATTACACATGTCATTATATGTAGAGTATCATCCTAGTTATGGAAAAGTTGAATCAGAATTATCAATACATATTCTAATTATGATTGTAAATCTATTAAAATTGATACGACGATAATGAAGAGGGGAATCATTCGAAATTTCCAAACTACCATATTTATATTGCCGATAATTACCATAACAATTAATTTAAAATTTTTTATATAACACGCAAAGGTCAACTGAAATCGCCATATACAACAAGGGTAAAGGAACGTAATCTATAGACAAATATAGTTGGAATGACTGTGACAAGGGCAGAATGACAGCTGTTGCTATGAAATGACAGATTCAGGTGACACTGAATTAAGAAGTCGATAACTATAATTACCCTCAGACTTTACTTAACGCATGCAAGAACAGACCGGTTTTAAACAGGGTTAATAACCACAACTGCCAGTTAACAACAAAAATAAACAGTCGAAAGGCATGGGCCAATACCCAGGACAGACCTCTGATACCTCTCCTGCTCAGACGGAAACAGGTAAGGCATAACAAAACGCGCATCAAGGATGGAAATTGTGTGAAACAGCAACCTGGAATGCAATTTAATAAGACGGACAGTAAAAGGAAATGACAAGAAGAGGATAACAACAGTTTAGATTCGATGTATAGATTAACTGGGTGATGTTACAGCATGTAGGTTCTATGCGACAGTGACAACTGCCGTCACTACTAAAGTTAGGGACGGCACCTTCAAGGCATGGAAAGGAAACCTACATCTATGACAGGGCGCAGATGGGGAGATAACACGCTGTCTGGGATATGACCAACGCATCAATGGAGTCACAGAACTGTTTTAACACAGACACGCAGTCTGAAATGCAACAGCACGCCCATTCTTAGTGTAAGATGGCCACTAACCATTCACACGCTACAGCTCGGAGGAAAAAATGCACATGCACACGGTAAGACGAAAACAACAGTCACTGGTTTCCCAATCGAACATCAGAAACCCCGAGCCGTGCCCAGAATGCAACGCCCAAACGGGAATCAATGCGTACTCGAATTTGGGCTGCTCAAATAGAACAAATTCCCTCGCAGCACACCCTCGACGCACCAGACGAGTTCAACGCATCCAAAGGTGAAACCAACGAACTCAACACAAGAAAAAAATCGAATACCCCCAGTAACAATTTCGCCCATGGATAACACAACGCCCCAAGGAAGAAATTCCCACAGAAACACAACGATCTTGCCCATAACCGTTACAAACAGAAACGCCTCCTTATGAAGGTGAACCCCCTCCCCAAATTTACTCACTGTATAAAGGACCGCCACTCTATAATATGTGTCGCCCTATAAAAATTTACAATGCCATTGTCTAAAGAAAAAAATCCCACCTAAAAACAAACTCGTGCACCAAAAAAAGGACAACCCATTTTGAGTTGATGGAACATAGAAGGTGTAAAATACATGCGCAGAAAGCCCC
>SNQJ01S0013401.1:125825-159053 GCA_010110895.2 Picea sitchensis | reverse complement strand
GGCCTTGGAGAATTTACTCTCCAACCTATTCCAAGGCCCTAGTCCTGAGCTAGTGTATGCACCCTACAAACAAAAAGTCTACTTAATTTTAATTAGCGTTTCTTTTAATGGGATTTTTTAAGTCACAAGGTATGATGGTGAAACTGATGGTGTGTAAATACTCAAAGCAAAATGAACAAGAAATGCTTGGAAACAAAACTTTTACAGACAATGCAAAACCAACAACTTTTCGACAAGAAAGACTTCTTTTTCTTTTTGAATTTTCTAAGATTTCATGCAGAAAAACATAAAGGAGTTTCGCTCAATCTGTGAGCTATTTATGCTCTACATGTACTGCAACAAACTTATGAAAACAGACTTCTTCCTAGCTACTGATGCAACAACACAATCTTCAAACCAAGAAGAAAATGGAACAAGATTTTTTTTTTTTTTTATTTAGTTGCAAAATGAAGCAACAAAGGGGAAATGCCGACAAGCACAAAACCAAGACAACAAAATAAAATTCTGGCTTAAGGCGCAGATCGCAAAGAACCAGAGCAAAGACTCACAAAAGCAATCAAGAAAGCACTAATTCTAACACTTGTCTAAAAACCATAAAACAATTTTTTTTTCTTTTGTCTTTTCTATCAAAACATCAACTAATAAAAACACAAGCTAAGGATAAGAGGCCCTAACTTTCTAACTGTGAAACCTCAGACTCTAAACCCCTGAGAGGAGCTCTTCTCACTATAGGAGGGAATGACTGTCCCACCCAAGCTGAAAAGCTACCAATCAAGCCCGCGACTGTCACCAAAACAACACGCGTGCAAACGCGTGCTGAGCTACAACAGCGCGCGGGTACCCGCGGGCTAAACCTGAATAGGCCGCGGGTCTGAATAAAAGCTAAGATAAAACAACACACAGGCAGTCCAGACCTGAAAAAGGCCTCTGGTATTGACAACCAGGGTCTTTGAAAGGCTTGGATTCTTCTACTTTAACAGAAAAGGAAAATTTGCAAAAAGAAAACAAATGCAAAGAATAACCAACACAATAAGGTAGACTGAAAGCAAGACAGTAAACCAATCAAGACCCAGACAGGATCCAGAAAGCCCCCTGAGAAGGTAAACTTCTGACAGGGAAGAGGAGACTGCCTCTTAAGATTCCTGGGCTCTACACGCTACTGAAACCACTACAACAGGCGTTCAAACGCGGGCTGTAGAAGGTTAGGGCGCGGGTTACATGCATGCAGGCCTTCTGCAGGCCGCGTGTACCTCCGTGTGTCGCGAGAATAAACGTCAAGCAATAGTCAAGGAAAAAACTGGTATTGATAACCAGGTTCCTTGCTAGCTTTGACCTAACAGAAAACAAATAAACAAAGAAACTGAAACTCTACTTCTTTGAACTACCCAAAAACCTTCAATGAAATCCGGAAACCCTAAGAGTAAATCTCCCCAGTGGAGTCGCCAATTCTGTTGTTGGGAAATTATACCCTACAGACTAACAAGATAGGGCTTAAACTTGCATGCAGATCATGACCCTTCAAAGATTACTTTTAACCTTCTACCCCAAACCTAAAACCCTTTTTCACATGAAAACATGGAAAGAACCAACTAACCTTTTTATCGACGGTTGGTGTAAATCCTCCGTTGAGCTTTATCCCGTTGCTTCTGCTGCTCCTTCCAAAAAGCGATCCTGCAATCAAGACAAAACTACGCATGCATGCTATTTTTCTACTAGAGGGTTAGAGATTAAGCATAAATCGAATAAAACATATAAGATTCATGCATTGGGACGAGAAAAGTACTCTTTATTAATCTCAATATGAATCAACTTACAATGATAATAGAGATCGGCCACCGTTCCTTGATCCTGATCCTGGGCTCCTCCTCTTCTTTGTCCTCCAACTGCTTTGCTTGAACTCTGTTAAGGCTTAAGAAAATGCTAAAGGGTTGGGACAAGTGGATTCGGCAATTGGGCAGAGTTTCTTTGCTATCTTTTTCCTCCTCCAAATAGTACCCCTACCCCTTCTTTTATAGGTTAGAAGGAGCTAGGGTTTTGGACGAACTCTCGGCCATGCATGGCTGGGAGTTCCAGTTAACTGACCCAAAGCTTTTTGTCCCTTCGACAATGTTCCTGTTTTGTGCTTTGTTAGGTAAACACAGGCTGTAGTGGGCCAGCCAACATTCCAATGCATGCAGTAGAAGGCCAGCAAGCATTCCAACGTGCCCAGTAATAGGTTAGGGCGCAGGTTGCTTAATTTAAGTGTTTTTTCAAGGTTTTATTCAGCATGGCTTTGGCAAGGAAGAGACATGAGTTGGCCTGATGCCAGGTAAGCCTGTGTGGTGCATTTTAGGGTTATAACACTAAGTCTCATCTCACACTGTGCATATTTTCAATCTCACACAACACATTCTATAATTTTTCTTTTCTTACAGTTTCATTCATTTTTCATACAGAACGACCAACCGCACACAGTCCGTCTCATTTTCTTTTATACACGCTCACGACGGTTCAACTTCCCATATCCTTAGGAAAAAAGGGAGACAACTGTCTTAGCAACTAAAACGTCAACTAATCAGTAATCATGAGTCTGTTTCGCTAACAGATTCAAAACTGAAAAATTAACTGTGAGAGAGAACAGTAACCCTCCGATCAACACTTGATCTGATGGTTCAGATCATTCCGCGATTTCGTATATCGCGATTTTGACATACCTGATGTTCAATGTTCTTGTCACTTACAAATCCCGATCCATGAAACTCCGTAAATAAGTCGGATCAACGATCCAGATCATATCTTGATCTGACGGTTCAGATTCAGTCGGGATTTCACACATCGCGATTTTGACACTCTTGTCGTTTAGTGTTTTTGTCACTTCAAAGTCCCGATCCACGAAACTCCGTAAAGAAGTTGGATCAATGGTCCAGATCACATCTTGATCCAATGGCTGTGATTAAATCATGATTTCGCATATCATGATTTCATAATTCTTGTTGCATTGTTTCTTTTCCCTCTCCATGTCGCGATTCGCGAAACTATGTTATGGAGTTGGATCAACGGTCCAGATCTGATCTTGATTCAACGACTGCGATTGAATCACGATTTCGTCATTCATGTTGCATTGTTTTCGTTGCCTCTCCATGTTGTGATTCGTGAAACTCCGATATGGAGTTAGATCAACGGTCTAGATCAACCTTGATCTGACGGTTGCAATTACGTCGCAATTTCATATATCGCGATATCGGAATTCCTGTGGTCAATATTCTTTGACATCACCAACACTCGATCCTTGAAACACCGAAATGGACTGGGATCAACGGTCCATAATACATATTGATCTAACGGTTGCAATTACGTCGCAATTACGCATATCGCGATATCAGAATTCCTGTGGTTAATAATCTTTGACATCTCCAACACTCGATCCAAGAAACTCCGACATGGACTGGAATCAATGGTCCAGAATAAATCTTGATCCAACGGCTCAGATTAAGTCACGATTTTGCCTATCGCGATTACGCCCACTTCTCCTTGTACTTTAAAGAACGTGCAGGTTCTTCTTGATCCAATGATGGTCAGATCCTGTGCTTGGATCTAACGCCTGAGATATGTCCTCCTCTTCAGTGCACTCTTCTTGTCTACATTCATATCTGACAACCCTCGTTCTATCGAGAATTTTGAATGGGATACGATGACCAGAAATGATTCTCAAACCTTACGGGCCTACCTCTTCAGCGTGCTCTTATTCAGATCTGACGGCCATCGGGAATTCAGGATGGGATCCAACGAACATGGTTGTTTCTCTTCCCCGATTATCACTGCACCGCTGATCATCGCTGCTGAACTCAAGCCATCATCACTACTGTACTTGCCATCAATGAAAAGCATACGCTGCCTGTAAAACATGCCAACAATCCTCTATACATTCTTCCTATACTCATGCCTCATGCCATCTTCACTGATGCCTGTCTGTTACATTCTTCCTGTACTTATGCCATTCTTCTGTTTTCCAGTCTGTTACAAACTTCCTATACTCATGCCATCTTCATTGTTGTACTTGCCTTCAATGAAAAGCATTCACTGTCTGTTAATTATTTTCCATTCACTGCCTGTTAAATATTTGCCAACAATCCTTAGAGTACTAGATGTGTCTTTGTTGGATACCCAAACAGTGTGAAGGGATACAGACTCATTGATCCCTATACAGACCAACTCATCATTGAGCATAATGTTAAGTTTGAGGAAAGTCTCTTGCATGCTACACATGAGCCACATGCAGGTACTTTTGTCCTTCCACTAGTTCGAGATGATGAATCTGCACATTCAGACTCTAGTTTAGATCTAAGTTCCAATATAGAGTCAGAGGATTCAAAACATGCATATGCATAATCAATATAGGTAGATGAGGAGCCACAACAGAGGCCCAAGTGGGCACATACCACTCTTCAGGATGTAGATCTTGTTTGGGATATAGTGGATATCAGGAGGACTCGATCTTAGTTCAAGGATCCCCCTCGTGTACTGACATCCACTGAGCCCATGTTTCCTATGCACTGCATTGACACTTAAAAGTGCAACGTTGGATACCATGCTCACAAATGATTGCCAAACTTTATTATTTAATTATAATAGTAATATACTAATAGGTGAGACCCCTTGTTTGACTTATGGCACTATGACAGAGAAGCGACACTTATATTTTATTTTCCTATGTGTTGGTTGCGACACATATTCTATAGCTTATTCGCTTCGAATCATGGTTAAAATGATTATGCTAAGAAATTATGGGCAAGATGCTTAAAATAGGAAATAATGTGGTCTTCATTACCTCTCACAAAATGTGATATGCTTCTTTAATGGGTGAAGGAATAACACTCCAGTTTGATTTTGATTTTATATGGACTATATTGTATATGGGTGATCACACCAACTCTTGCTACAATTGTGGTGCACATTGTTTTGATGGAAATATTAGTTGTATTCCTAGAAAATAGTCATATGTTAAATGGGATGGAGGCAAAGGTTGACGCATTTTTAAATTGGAGAGTATGCAAACTTTGGGATAGTGGGTTTGTATTAATCAATGGGGATGCTAATGGAATGTGAGTTGATTAGTGCACTTGGCTCGTACTAGCCATGAATGAATGCCAAGGGAGAAGTGAATTGCGGTAAATGCACATCACTCTTACTCACCTAGAGCTCGCCACCCTAGTAATTTTCATTGCGCTCTGTTAGTTGTTGGTTCTCCGCCTTTCTCGGTCGTGGAGTAGGTATACACCTTGGTCATTTCTCCTTACACAATATTTTACAGGTTGGGGTTTTTCTTACTTCTCCATCCATGAACTTTGCTCTTCTCTTAAATCAAGTGTTGGCTATTGTTGCTCATGGTCTGTGTATTTCTCAAGATGTCACGATGTGTTCGGACTGTGTATTGGTTATTTGCAAACTTTGGTTTCCTGTGGTGGTTGTTCTGAGACTATTGACATTTAAAAAAAAAAAAGGTCATGGGTGTCTTTGCTGTGTGTAACTGTTCGTGATTTTTTCTCAGAAAAGGAGTGTTGTTGGGCCTGCTTTGCCTTTGGTTATTCATTTGGGTTTTCCTCCCTATTTGGAAATGGGTTTTCCCTGCCTTACCTTTGGGTTTTTGTGAACAATCCTGTATGCCAATACACCCACGCTATAACCTAGACTCCGTGACTATTAATGTGAGGCACCTGTGCAGTAGATATTCCATGCTTTGTACCGGAAAAACCCTCATGTTTTTTATCCCACTCTCTTCTGCCACTTAATGTCATTGTTATACATTGAACCCTATGCACTATTGTGAAAACGTTGCTTACCCAGAATGTGATGGGAGTATTGGTCTTGCTCTTTTACTTGGGCACAGGTTTAATTGGTCACTTGCTTGACAAATTATGTAAGAGGTGTTGCACTCACCTATTCCCTAGAAGTTACAGTCTGCCTTTATGAAGCTTATGAGTTTGATAGAAAATGTTGCATATCCTTGTTTAAAAATAAAACTTGCCATGTTTATCAAATTTGCAAACACCCGTGTATAAGATGTCTGATGCTCGAATTCAATAATACGAACCATAATGAAATGGATGAGGAATTGTGATGAATGATTGGCTCAATTAAATGGTGATTATGAACAAATATTTGTTTTGGGGGATTTCACGAGACCCTGTGGGATTTAAGAACTTTTCTGTGGGTTGGTATTATGAGTTGTGACTTGTACACTCCAAGACTATTGTGGTATTTCTTGTAGCGATTATGATGTTGCTTGTTGTGATTCTATTATATAATGGCAATATTGTTATTATGGTTATTTTGGTTAAATAAAATTCTGGGCATATCACATCGGTTACTGTGTAATATGACTTCAAAGGTCAGTGAGCAATTTTGTTAAGGAAGCATCAACTTTGGGTTATTGTTTGGAAACAGAGTATTGTTTAAACTTTAAAATTTTTGAACAAAAAGATATTTTGTTTGCAAGTTTACATCAGAGATAACATGGTTTGATTTTTCATTTGAACATTGTCTATATATTTTCCCCACCATTCTATCATTTTCGCTAAATACACTCCCTCCACGATCCCAATTTCACTTATTCATCCATGTTTTGTGATATTAATTTTAAAGAGGAGTCTGTGTGGAAACAAAGGGAAGTTAATATAGCAAGGGTTGAGGACCGATGTTCTTGATATTTTTATATACATAGTTAATTGTTTTATTAATTGTTGAACAATATTCGTATATTGATCCCCCTCCATGATACCATTTTTCTCTAAATACACTCCCTCCATATTTCCCGTGAACCCTATCATTCCATGTTCACATAGCAATTAATAAATGATGTGTTATGGATGGATTTGCATGTATCTCATGTTAATTTTAGAGCCAATTTTTGATTCATGTAAGCAGAGTTTCATGTATGGTTTATTAAGAAGCTTCATTACTGACAAACTATTGCTACAGGATGAGATTTTTCAGTAGAGGCAACAATGGTCGAAATAATAGAGGTAGGGGAAATTGGAATCAAGGCCATAGGAGGCCTAGATTTTCTATCCATTTTGATGCAGGCCCACAAGAATTGAACCAACTGTTCCAAGATGGGTTCTTTAATTGGGTTGGCCATGGGATACTGCACCCTCGACCAAAAATACCCCCTTTCCAACCTCCTCAGAATATTCCCGTCATTCCCATTCCTCCACATGTGTCTTTGTAGCCCAAAGTCCCCACAAATGATGGTTGAGAAGAAAATTTCCACCAGCCTGTCTCTCACCACCGTAGTTGGCCCACTGTGTCATTTCCTTTACCACCACCAATTAACCCCAATGTTCAAATTGCTCTTGTTGTTTCACTAGTACAATCCTCGCACACTAGCAAGAGGTTGAAAACCGATATTCCGCAACATGTGCAAGACAAAGGAAAAGAAACAACCTCCCCCTCTAGTCCATCCACTAAATCCTCCAAATCTGTGTCTTCTTGCCTCCACCTCAAGGATGACTGCTCCCATGTGATCAATGAAATACAACCTCAAAGGTCTAACCAAACAAAGGGAACTTAAGAGAAGTCAATTGGGGACAGTAGCGAGAAGAGGAAGTATGCCTCACAAAGCAACAAATATAGGTTCTAAATGTTTTTTTATGATTTTTAGTGATGAGGACAACATTTAATGGTTTTCAGTATGTTTTAGACAACAAGCCTTATTTTTGGATATTTTGTGGATAATGTGAATATATTCTTTTTGGGATATGATATAAATTATGGCTGATATTTAATATTCAATTTAAGAGATATCCATGGGAGTTACAAGGGTGTTATATGGTCTAAATGATATATATATATATACTTTTCATTTGATGGTGACAAGAAGAAATAATGGGAGTCACAAGGGGTCCCACCTATTTAGTCATTATTAATTAAGACCCTTATTTATATATTATTATTATTTATTTCTCCTAAACTAATTTGTTAAGTCAATTTGCCTTAACTAAAGAAAGTAGTTGAACTACTTCAACTGATTAGGAAAGAATAACATCTCAATTGGATGAAGAGACATGGGGAGAATAGAAGGAGAGAGATACAAGACTAAGGTTTGTTCTTTAGTTAAATGAGATAGTTTCAATTTTCATTCATTTCTGAGTTTACTTGAAAGCCTAATCCTCTTGCTGACAGTAGGGTCTCATTGTAGACAACAAAGTTCAGGACTAGATTATACTTTTCAACCACTTGTTTTAGAGGTGTTGATTCATCCTTGATAGTCTGTGTATTCTTGTCTGTTTGTGAATTGATTTTCATGGCTGATGACGAATATCTTGCAGAGTCAACATGGAAACGGTTTGTGGCAAGCTGATATGGATCATTGATTTCTGTTTTATTTTTTTGTTGGAGTATTTTTGTATGGTGCCCATCGAAGATATCTAAATTTGACTTTGGTCCACACTCTCGCAGGGGTTTGTAAAGAGAAATACATTTTTGGTATCTCAGAATGAAATAAAATTAGATTGTTGTTCTGTCTCATACATGTGTTTTCATGACTTGGTTACTTTTTCGCTTTTGGTCTCCATGTTTACTTTATTGTAAAATCTGTATAAATTTCAGTAGCTTTGCATAAATTTTATTTTACATTGCAACATATACAAATTATAAAATCAGCCTCAATCCTTGTAATTAATACTCACGGATTGAGTGAATGTTTTTGAGGCTATAAATCCTGGGTGACATTCCCAACTATCGTTTCCTAGCCATGAAATATTTGAAAATGATTGAGTAAGGTGTTCCATACCTTTTCCTCAACACACTGTTATGTGGATCAATCTTTAGACCCACATACCTATGGTGAGGCTGCAGGGAATCCCCTTTAGGAATCAACCATGCAGGAGGAGTACAACTCCCTCCTCAACAACCAGACTTGGGATTTGGTTCCACTTCCTTCATGAAGGAATCTTGTCAGATGCAGATGGGTCTACAAGACCAAGATCATAACAAATGGACAAGTTAGCAGATACAAAGAAAGACTGGTTTCCAAGGTTTTCACCTGGTTCAAGGAATAGACTACGATGAGACATTTGATCTAGTAACGAAGATGGAATCCATTTGTTTGGACCTTACTGTTGCGGTAGACGGATGTTGGGAAGTCCGTCATATGGATGTGAAGAATTCATTTCTTCACGAAGATCTCTCTGAGGATATTTACATGGAGTAGCCACCTAGCTTCATACATGATTTATCTTTGGTTTGAAGGCTCAAGAAGTCTCTCTATGGCCTCAAGAAGTCTCTCTATGGCCTCAAGAAGTCTCTCTATGGCCTCAAGTAGGCATCGGGAGAATGGTATGCCAAGATGGACTCCTACTTGTTGTCCCATAATTCTGTAAGATGAAAATCTGATCCAAATTTCTACATGCTTAGGACTATTGATTCAATTTTGATTCTAGTGCTTTATGTGGATGATCTTTTGATCACTGGTTGCATGACTTCATCGATTACTGTGGTGAAGAGGATTTTGCATGACAATTTTTTGATGACGGACATGGGTCCACTCCATTACTTCCTTGGTCTCAATATTAGTCAGGATGATTAAGGCATCAAGATATCTCAAGCCAAGTATGCTCAGGATCTCATGGAGAGATTTCACATGAAAAAATGCAAGTTTTCCCCTACCCCCTTCCTATCTGGGGTGAGACTTGAGGATGGCAGGGACACTCCACTAGTTGAAAACAATCTATATAGATAACTAGTGGGGAGTTTGTTGTATCTCTCCCACACCTGACCAAACCTATCATATGCAGTGGGAGTAGTCTCCAAGTACATGAAGGAGTCGCATGAGTTACATTGGAAGGCTGCAAAGCATATCCTTTGATACATTCAAGGCACCATCAACTATGTGATTCATTATACATCAGGATCTGCATTGGATCTCATAGGCTTCACATATTCTAACCAGGTAGGTGGCAACACTAATCGAAAGTCCACATCCATATACTCTCTCAGTTTGGGTTCATGGCCTATCTTTTGGTCAAGTAAGAAGTAGTTTGATATTTATCTATCTTCAGTTGAGGCCGAGTACAGAGGAGTAGTTAACATCACCATCCATGCATTGTGGCTACAAAAATTCATTACCAAGTTGGGTATCTAGTTCCACATACTGACTATCATTTGGTGTGACAACCAGAGTACTCTCAAGTTTTTACGTAGAGTCCCAATGCAATGATAGTGGACAAAGCATATTGAGATCCATATGCACTACATCATATATCTAGTCCACGAGAGGATCATCGACCTGTAGTTCTGTCCTTCCTCTGAATAGGCCGATGACATCTTTACCAAGAACTTTATTGAGAATAAGTTTCATTCTCTATGTGATCGTCTTGGAATGAAGGACATAGTTTCTTAGAACCTATCTTTTCTTCTTTTGATACATTGTACCTTGAGAGGGGGTTTTCCCGATGACGTTTTCCTTCTTTCCTCATTTTATTTTCAGTGTTCAATAGCTGCATTATTCATGGGTACCTAAGATGGCCTTAGTTGCTGGGACCTATTCTCCATTACCCCATAATAGTGTTCCAGGGGGGGGGGTGTTAGAGATATTACACACACCTAGGATATTTTTCCTTATTCAATAAGTTAAACTTAATTAGACTAGTGGAAGTCACTCATGCATGTAAACCTTAGTTTTATCACCAACAATTGAATGTGTTTCTGTCACTTACACACGTGTGACTCAATTAACTAAAGACTACATGACTAGTTAACTAGGATTAGGTGGAAGTTAACTCCGACAACTGCATGTGTGTGTCCAGATCTCTCTAGACCATCACTATGGTGCATTGGATTCTCTTCCAGTGCACATTAGTTGAGCTATACAAAGTATATCATGTGCAAATTATCATTCATTCAGTTGGTTAATACATTTCTATTCTTTTCTCTCCAATTTTTCTCTCATCTTCTCACTTTTGCAAGCTGTGTTCATTCTTATGCTAGCTAGATCTCTTGTGCAGGTACTCACCACATTCTACAAAGAAACAAAGTCTTAAGACATTGAAAGTTAGGAATCAAATATTAAATATTAATAAGAAAAAATATATATGTTTAAGCTCACAATCTAGTTAAAGATGAAATTAAAGTATGAGACCTCATTTGTGGGACAAGGGACCCCTTCCATGTAGTGATTTAACTACTTTAATTTACAAAAGTGTAGATACCCTGCCCCCCAATTGATATAATGTTGGTCTAATATACCTTTATTCATGTGTGTAAGGCATGTATTGGAGTGCTAGTTTTTTAGAGTAATAATGAAGTTTTATGTTGAATAGTGGATTCCTTAGAGGGTTCTCCACTATATATTTGGTGTCTTGATTTGTGATTCTTTGTTAGTTTTTCCTCCTTAGCGTTCAACCCTATGATTATAGCCCACATGTTTTCTAACATGGTATCAAAGCACTTATGAGATTGGATATGACATTGATCAAGATCGGGATAGCTTCAAAAACTAAGAAGAAATTTTATGTGTATTCCAAAGTTTATTTCTTCCTTTATGTGATCATCCCTAGCATTGTATTTGAATACCTTCAAATCTTCCTTTATAGTTCCAAAGTCAAACTTGTATAGCTCCCACAATCAACTATTGAAAGTTTAGATTTGTTGGTCCATTCCATTACAATTTATATGTCTTAGAGATAATATAACCATTCCATGAATCTTGAATAATTGTTATAATTAATATACTCTTTTGTTTTGATAAGGAAGGATTCCATTTGCTCCTAATCTCATTTTTTTTCTTCGGTTAGCCATGGTCATCCATTTTGTAAGGGATTAAAATTTATATTTTCTTTTAATTACAAAAAATAACAAACATATTTTCGGGTCATCTATTTATTTTCTAGGTTTCCACCCTTACACTTCTTGAAAATAATTTTTGTAGGGCTAATTTTCCACCCTCGTCCCTCTAATTGGATTCCATATATACAAGACCCCTCTTGTTGCTTCTTTTTTCTCGACGATCCTTCTTACCAATGACCATTGCACTTAATAGCACCTTGGTAAACTCTCCGTTGAATTTTTTTTCTAATTGAACCATTGTCTTGTTGATCTTTCTGTTGTCTCCATCCAACCAACCTCTCTTCTACTCCATCGACCAAATCTACTTCTTATTGTGGATTATTCCATCATATGTCACCAACACATCCTTGGAAATAATTTCCACATACAAGTCCTCCCTTGTGGATCACATTAAGTCTTTCATCAACACCCTTCCATCCCAATGTGTATCTTGATGCTGGAATTGTGTTTGAAACCATGGGTCTTCTTGCCCTTTATAACCACAATATCAACTTGGGCCTCTTTTTCCTTGAGAGAACTACTAAGCTACCAGTGCAAGGAAACACATGTTTTTTTGGAGGTTTGTGAAATAAATTTTCCTTGCTCTTCTTTTAGCAAAGGAATCTAGCAAGTCAAACCTATAAGTGTAATACCCCCTATGAGCATATAGCTATATTGTGCAAGTATATGGTAAGTGGGTAAGTAAAGTACCATTTAATTATATTTGAATTGATGATATAATTAATAAAATAATAAATAGGTTCACTTGGGGGTGATAACTCCTCAAGAGTACCATGGGGGAAATGAATCAATGAGAGGGGAAATAGGGGCGAGTCCAATAAATATTATTTCTTTTGAGTTGAAAAGTTCCCTTAACCTAAGCCTTCATGTCCTTGTGCCTTAACTAAATTATTTTTCCAAGCTTTAGGAAAGGGGGCATGTATTGTTCATGCAAGTTGAGAGTGCATGCAAGCCTTGGGAAGGAATGGCTAACCTACAGGGAAATTAATTCTTTCATTTATTCTTTGATGGTTTAAAAATGGTTGGGGGGATGTTGGTATGTTGTTGCTAAAGTATGCATGCTACCAAGAGAGATATGTTGATGTCATTGTTTACTTCCATGAATGTATGAGGAAACCATGATTGAGAGTATGTGTAATTGTTATAGTTGAGATTCCCTATTTCATAGCATTTGAGATTTCTTGGCTAGCTTATGTTGGAGCACTAGAGGGAAGTGGGATAGCTTGAGGGATTGTTTAGTAATGAATGGGATCATGTTTCTTTCACTATGCAAATATTAGGGGGAAATAGAGGCTAGTGAGTGGGATTGTTGTTATAAATATGGGTTGAAAGTTGAATTTCTTGGCTATAATAATTGGGAATCAGATTGAGTGAGGAAAACTAGAGCCATAGCTAGTAAACTTTGTCATTTCATTGCCTAGCACAGGGGTGTCACCTACCCGATCTAGTGCCTATGGTTGGGAGGAAAATTGCTCCCATGCAACTATTTCTCAATGTGCAATCCTATAACAGATAATTAATTTGTTCTTTATTGCTATATGTTGATGACTAATGTTGTTGTTGCTCAAGTAATTAAAATTGTGTGTTTATTTGGTGAAGATGCAAGGATACAAATTAGTATTGGGCTTAATAGTGCATTCTAGGCTATTTGTAATGATTTATATGCAAATTTTGGCACTTTATAGCCACGATTTGTAAATAAGAGAGAATGATTATGTCTATGTTATTTAATTTAATTTCCAACCATGTTAATTTGTTGTAAATGGCCTTGTGGGCATCTTAGAACAAGCCAAAATCATTTTAAAAATGTAATTGTTTATATGGGAAATGACTGTGTATGCAAGTTAATATATTTTGCCATGAATTCTACTATTTATAGCCCATGTGTAATCCACAATATTATTATGTGTTGAAATGGTTGAATTCTTTCATGGGTAATTGATGAATTTGGAGTAGGCAATGTTATTAATGCTACAATATTGTAATTTCCTATAATTTCAATGTAATAATGATGATTATAGCTTAATTAGATGACTTCATACATTATAAAAAGGCTTCAAATCCATTGGTTACAAAACATGGGCTGTATGGGCCATTAATGGACTCTACATGAATAATTCAAGTTTAACATATGAAGTGTTTGACAAAATTATAGTGAATAAAAGTATATAGCATTGTAATCGAAAAATAATTTCATGGCTTGAAGTGCTAGATTGTGTTGTTGATAGAGCATTGTTGACCCAAAAAGTGTGCTAAGTCTGTCATAAATTTTCTTTTGTATTTTTCCTACACTTAATTTTTTTTTTATTTTGTCACGGGTTCATGAGTCATTGTACAAAGTTCCACCTCCTCCAAAATGCACCCATCACATTCCGACGTATCCATTTTGCACCAAAACTTAGATTACTTCGAGTCTTTCGTGGGTTCATCACATACTCTCATCCAAGTCTAAAATTTTGTCATTACCAAAATGCAACACCATGTTCTACGATCCTAATTTTGCACCATACTTAGAATTTTTTCTAATCTTTCACCACGGGTTTAGCTCACTCGCCTGACTTATTTGATTCTCACCATGACTTGTCTGTTCATCCGTCCAGTTCATGATACTTAGCCAATTTTTCGACACTTCATCATGGGTTCGTTGTTCATATAATAATTCTTCAAAACACTTTTCTCTCGTACGTCTGTTCGATCCAATTCTCATACTTCATCATTTCTCAAATCTTTTCACCATGGGTCAATGGGTTTGTGCTCATACTCCTACTTACATCCAATCCTCCGCTGCCCACAGTAATACTTGTTTCTCTTGTCACTCTCCCTAAGGTATATTAAATGTAGATCTTACAGAAAATAACAAATAGTTAAAATCTCAAAAATCCATTATTAATGACGACCTTCTCGAGACAATCCACCATTAATTCAAATTTAATTCATATCAATCTTTATTTGAACGAAGAGTATTGAGGTATATTATGGTAAAGGGGTTTTTCTTTGGTATTAACATTCCAAAATACTATACATAGTCTACTAATTCCATTAAGCAAGATGGCCAGAAGAAAGAAAAGATTTTGCAGAGATATCCTCAATACATTCGGACGAGAAGATAACAAATTTCACTGGTCCAGAGCATACAATATTACTCTACATTGTCGCCAACAAAAAGGAGTTCCAATGATATTTGGACATAAGGTATTGCTAAACAAGGTTTCATTCTAGAGGTTTTTGATGCTAAAGAACTAGTTATGTGGTTTATAGATAAATTCAACAAGAACCAGAGGATTACAAGGAGAATCCCCAATTTCTCTGTCACCTTCAACTTTCAAGAAAATGTTCAGGATACCAGAGACAACAATGAATTTTAAAGGTGACGAAGCCAAATATTTCTTGAATGATTATAATGGTTGGTAGGATCTCTTGCAACAATATCTTGAAGACCTGACAATAATGCCTAAAGATTTATCAACTATCCAGGTGATTTTTCTAAAATAATCCTATCGAGAAACGACATGGATCTTTGCTAGGGTAGCTAGGAAAGAATTGACTGCAATCGTTTTTCGTTTAGCTCTTTATATTCTATATTTTTCTATTTATGAGAAAGCAGTCTTTGATTGGGAGAAAATTATTTCTAGCGAAATATCTTTTCAATTATCAAATTTTAAGAAGAATCGAAAGTTCTACATGCCTTCATATTTAATCTTTGCTATCACATACTGCCATGTTTATAAAGGGTTACATTTAGCTAAACAAGTCAATTGCAAAATTGACCTAGTCCATACATGGTACCCTGCCTCATGGAAGTGGAAGGCAATGTATCATTTCTACGAAGTCTACAATTCGTTTGTTTCTTCTTTTAAGAAAATCATATTTGGATCCAGGACATCAATATTTTCTTTGGAAGTGGCAAAAATTTTGGACAAAAGAGGAAGTTTTGAAGAAATGGACCATTACAACATTATCATGATTTATTGTTCTCGAGAAATACCTTTTTACTTGTTGTATTATGCACCAGACAATATATTTGCGATTCAAGTTTGTAAATAGTACAAATTTTGGGCTCACTTCTTCCATGAAAGAAGGAAAAAACAATTTATTCACCTACCATGGAAAATTGGGGAAATAGTATTGAAAAATGCTACAAACATTGATGAATATGCAAGACAGTTCGATTAGTTTAATTTAAAGGCATCATAAAAAATTAAAGGTTTTGACCCAAATCAATTGATCATGAAACATATGATCTCTGTGGGTTACAGTGTCTCGTATGTAAACACTTTTCTGTTTGGAGAAGAGGAAGATGAAGAAAAAAAACCTGAGGCATTTCCTATTGAAGATATTGGCACTATTATTAGTACTAATGAACCACATTGGAAACATGGAAGAGTTATCAATGAAAGGAGTACTCGTTCTCCTAATGTATCTCATAGAAGTGGCCCACAAAAACAAAATTCTCAGTCAACAACACAAGAACAAAATAATTCTTCAGTCAATGATTTTGATGATGGAGGAGATCAAAACCATCCTAAGGGAAATTTGAAATGACCTCATAAACTTCCCGCAACAAGTAAAATAAAAAGGTAAACCAATCATCAAGAAGTAGAGGAGGTCACACTGCAGACAAGTGGATCTTCATTTAGATTAATGGCCCCTAGATCAAGATAGAAATATACAAATGGACATTAACATCCATTTGAGATTTGTCTAACTAGCCAAAAAGAGAGAAGGAGAAAAAGGTGATCATACCTATTTTCGATGTTTGTCCTCGCTGCTCCAATGCGAGCTTGATGTCCAAACTCTTTCACACAACTTGATACCTACGAATCTACGGACAACAAAGGGAAACAAGGAAACTCATACTCTACCATATTGGGTTAAACAAATTCATCTATAATAGACATGCATATGTGAGATACACAAACTAGAAGGGAATAGACCAAGTATATTGATGATAACTTGAAAGAGACACTTACAATCATGGATGGTGTTGCAACAACTTCTCCAAATCCTCCTCATCCAACCCCTTGCTTAAAATATCCACGATTAGAATGACAATACCTTTGCTGATTATTTTCCTCGTTCACAATGAAAATGCCTCCATTTATAGGTTTTTAGAGGCTCAACCATCTTGTTTATATTTGGGATTAGTTGAGGATATGACTCCATCAGTTGTGGCATCTCCCTTAGATGCAACCTAAGGGTTAGATTCAAGCCAAACCAACTCGAATCATATCTAGTTGTCCTTAGAGAAAAGGGGGATTTCTTCCCATGATTTTCTCAACCAATTGACACTCTTTCACAATGAGAAACAAAGAACTACAACGCTCCCTGCTAGATAAGAAGAGAACGCTATAAATTCTCCCTACATATGAGCAGGGGAGCACTGATATTCCAAAAATTTGTCAAGATTACTAGTTCTCATAGAAAAAAACTTTGTTTCGTTAGTCAAATTATGTGGCTTCTTCTTCCAACATGTTCTAGAGGATGTATCAAGTGTTTCCATGGTGTTGTTCTCAATGCGACACATGAAGAACAAAAAATGTGACATTTACGACACTCATGACAAAAGTGCGACACTTGCGACAATGAGAATGTGACCTTATCGAAGTGAGGAATTTTGACGTGTAACACACACCTAAAGACAAATTTGTTCCCGAGGATGTGGATTTGGATGCCAACATTGAAGATATATAATTTCCTTATGAAGAGCAAAGACTTCAAGAGAGTTGGGAAGTTGTAGCTGAATTGGAAACACTTGAACCAATTTTCTTCGAAGAAGAATCTTTGACTGTGCACAATACTCTGTATGATAAATATTCAAAGAAATTAATCTTTTAAATAATACATTAAAAAAAAAGGTCCAAGGAAAATATGATTCATAATTAGATCTTAACGGGGTACCACCTTCTAGAATTGAACGTATCCACGAAGTTACAGGAGAAGTCCTTAAAGTATTTGTTGATGAGATGGAAAATGAAAATGAAATTATGAAAAAAACTATTTAAAGAAATTAAAAATGCCTTGATTCTTCCACCCATATCTTCCGTCCCGATTTCCATTGTTTTTCCTTGGAGGAAATTTGATGGAACACTAGAGTATGTTGGGGAGATCAACCGTACTTGATGCTATCAAAAGGTATGTTGGGGAGACCATAAAGAAAATAATGTTTCTCATTCTTGAGGCATGGGAATTGGGGAATATCTTTGTTTCTTTGAGGCCCATGTCAATGTTTCATGGAAACCTACACAAGAGACCTAGCAAAAGCAAGTACAAAAATATCTGATCAAGAAAAGGATGAGAGATTCAATATGGAAGAATGAGAAAATATATTCACACTACTCCAATGAGCTAATCAATCTAAAATGAATGAGTGAGTGATATACACTCATATAGGAAAGAAAATTCCATAATTAAGTAAAATGAACAAGTAGTGAGATTTTCTTAGGAATACATGCAAAATAATGATGGTCTAAAATGGAAATTCTAAAATAGAACTAGCTCTAGTTAACTAATACTGAACTAGTGACTCGAAAATATAAATATTTCCAACACCCCCCTTGAACATCACTATGGAATAATAAAAAACGAGTCTCGAAAACTAGGCCATATTAGATACTCATGTATAATGCAACTAATGAACACTGAATAAAAAATGAGGAAAGAGGGAAAACCATGTGGGAACAAAACCACCCTTCAAAAGACAATGCATCAAAAGAAGAAAATGAAATTTCTAGGAAACTGTGCTCTTCACTCCAAGATGATCCCACAAAGTCTAAAAATTAAGCCGAGTAAAGGTCTTGGTGAAGATGTCGACAATCTATTCAGAGGAAGGATAGAACTGCAGATCAATGATCATGTCATGTACTAGATAAATGATGAAATGCATGTGGACCTCAATGTGTTTGGTTTGCTACCACTATACTGGATATCTGAAAAATCTCAGTGTACTTTGATTGTCACACCAAATGACAGTTGGACATTGAAATTGGATACCAAGCTCGGTAAGGAAGTGTTGAAGCCAAAGTGCCTGAATGACAAAGTTGACTACTCTGTATTCGACCTGTTGGATTACTGAGAGGGGGGGTGAATCAATAATAGCGTAATTATAATCCTTTTTCTTCAAATGTTATATCAATGTAGAGTTATTATCCAATAATGAGCAGTAAGAAATAAACAATCACACACATACACAGTACACCAATGTTTTACATGGAAACCCAAATTAGGAGAAAACCACATAATGTTTTTTCTTATATGTCTTGAAGAATTACATTCATTGGAATCACCAACTTCCTTTGTTTTCCAACTGCAACTGGAAGGAGGCTCCAACCCCCTAGTTTCTTAGGCTACAACCTGAGGGAAGCTCCAACTCCCCAATTCTATGGCTACAACCAGAAGGAGGCTACAACCCCCAATGTTCTTCGGCTACAACTGGAAGGGAGGCAACCCCCACGCTCTCGGTTACAACCGGAAGCGGTGGCTACAAATCCACCGCCCTGTCTGCCCCGCCACCCCTGGCGTAGAAGTAAAATGATGGAACCACTGTCAAGACTATCACTGTGAGATATACCAAGATCCTGCATCAATAACCAACCTGTAATCAACTCGTATCATAAACAAGTGTATCAACCATGCACCAACCTATAATCAACCTCGTAATTCATAAACAAGTATCCAACCATGTACCAAAGTATGTACCAATCATGTGTCAACACCACTAATAACTATGACTCATCAATGTACCAACATCATCAACTATGATAATTCCTATGTATAAAAGGCCAACTCATCAACTACTTGTCTCAACCATGTAATCAACATGTACCACAACCAAAATACCCCATCAATTTCTATCATCCAATCTGATTTAGCTCTATAATAGACCTCGTGTATATGATCACATTCCAAACCTTCCTTAACTTTTAAAAACAAGAGACTAGCATTTTCATCAAACTTTTCTTTAGCCTCACATGCCTAGTTTTGATTAATAACAACACTAACTTGAAGTAATCATAACTTTGAACCTGTAATGTATAAATATATGAACCTGATAAACAATGTTATTCACAGTATTTTATGCAATTCCTCCAAGTGTCACCTACTTTGGAACCTCTCACAAAAGAAGTTATAGCAAAAATGGCATACCTTGTCAATCTCTATCTTTATTCTAGAGATGACCTTTGTAGAGCGTGTCCATAGTAAAAAAATATTTGACGAATTGATCTGAAAATGTTACAAAAATAATAAAGAATTTTCACTAACCAAAAAATTTTGTCTCAATTGAATCTTGGATATGTTATGAAGAAGTTATGACATTTTTAATTGAAACACCGGGATTTGGACTAGTTTCAGACTCCACAAACCCTATTTTCCACGTAACTCCAAAAATACAACGAAAAAAAAAAAAAAAAAAAAGATGAATGTTTTACCACAGATACTTGATATGTTTTATCACTATAGAAATTTCATGGTCTGAACCATTATATGCATAAAATGGTGAGATGACCCGAATAACATACCTAGAAAGCACCATCAAAATAATTTATCATTCCTTGCATTTGCCTTCTTTCTTTCACCTTCACTCATAATTTTTGTTTATATATCCTTGGTTACCCTCAGTAGACACATATATATATTCATTATTCCTCAAGTGTGATTCAAAATGAGAGAGCCTGCCTCTTATTTATACCTCCAAGTAGCTTCCTCAAGGGATTACCATCTAACCATCTTAACCCACTTTCCCTATTTTATGGTTGGGTCCACTTCTAATTCCTCTCCATTAAACTCTTATTATTATTGAAATAATTTATTTCTTTTTATTCACTTTGAATTATAATACACTCCTCACTTCAATTTTATTATTTACCTTTAAAATCCCTTAAACCACTTTGACTACTTTGACCTTTTGGGGCTTCTAGATGACATATGAGGGTCCTCCAATTTCGTAAGGCCATAACTCTCAAACCGTGAGGAGTTATGTGACATTATACATACCACCAGAAATGGAATGACATGTAATATCCATATAGAATATTATTATATAAAAATATATCATAACTCATACCGTTACCCATCAAACAAACTTGGGTCCATTACCCAAAAATGGGGTCTCCAACTTCTCATGGCCATAACTCTCTAACCGTGAGGAATTATGTGACGTTCCACATACCAATGGAAATGACATGACAAGAACTATCCATCTAGGATATTTTCCCTAACAAATTCACTTTCCTTCATCTCATTATTCCATAATTAAGAATGGGTTCTCTTACTCCACGAAGCGTCTTCCCATGAGGGCTTTCACCATAAGGGGACCACTTTGGAGTTCATCCATATTTACTTCTTATCAACAATGACAAAACAATAATGAGTCATATTTACATCAAACAATATTGGGTCCATTACACAAACCTTTGTGCTACGGGTCTATTTTCAAGGGGACATCAAAGACAACCAACCTTAATCAACACGACCTCTATGGAAGATAAAGCAATGGATGATTGCTCCTTACTTGACTAACAAATAGGGCCTGACTCCAAACAAAGAGTGTACCTAGAAGTGGACTTGAGATCTATGCCATCTCCAACCCAATATGAATCTGTGAAGCCTATGAGATCCAATGCAGAACCTGTTTCATAGTGAATCCCATAACTCATGGTGCCCTAAACATATATGAGGATGTGCTTGGAAACCTTCCAATGTAGATCATGGGGCTCCTACATGTATTTGGAAAATTATCCTACTGCATATGAGATATCCGATCGGGTGTGGGTGAGATACAGAAGACTCCCCACCAACTATTGATACATAGTGTTGTCCACTAATGGTGTATCCCCTCCATCCTCAATTCTGATCCCAGATAAGAAGGGTGTACGTGCATACTTACAATATGTCATGTGGAATCTGTCTAGAATATCCTTGGCATACTTAGCATGTGAAATTTTGATGCTATAAGCATCCTAACTAATCTCAAGACCAAGAAATAAATGAAGTGGACCCATGTCCATCATAGAGAACCCGTCGTGCAAAATATCTTTGAACACAACAATGGTTGAAGCAGAGCTACCAGTGATCAAAAGATCATCAACATAGAGTACTAAAATAATCAAAGAATCAACATTCCTGAACATGTAAACATTGAAATCAGATTTACATATAACAAAATCATGTGAAAGCAAATAAGAATCCATCTTTTCATACCATGCTCTAGGTGCCTACTTGAGGTCATAGAGTGACTTCTTTCGTTTGCATACTAAATATGAGTTATACATGAACCTCGGTGGCTGCTCTATGTAGATATCCTTTGAAATATCACCATGAAGAAAAGCATTCTTCACATCCATCTGGTGAAATTCCCATCCTTAAGTTGTTGCAATGGCTAGAACCAAGCAAATGGAGTCCATCTTTTCTACAGGAGCAAAGGTCTCATCATAATATATCCCATGAATTTGCTGAAATCCTTTTGCAAATAATATTTCCTTGTACCTTCTCACATGACCATCTGCTTCTCTCTTGGTCCTATAGACCCGTTTGCATCTGACAAGTTTCCTCCCTAGTGGAAATGGAACCAAATCCCAAGTTTGATTCTTTAGGAGTGAGTCATACTCCTCCTACATGGTTGCTTCCCACAATGGATTTCCCACAGCCTCACTATAGATCTGTGGATTGGAAGATTGAACCATATAGAAATGCATGGGAATTACTGGTTCAAAAGATGAAAGTACATGAGAAGGATCCTCATGTTGAGATTGAATACTCCTTGAATCCAATGGATCCCATGCAAGGTCACATGTTGCCTGAAGTGTGGACTATGCCCACTTGGGAATTTGCTGAAGCTCCGATGCTTTCTCCTCATCTGGATGTAATACCTGCTCAACTCCATGTACAAAATCCTCTAAGTTTGAATATGTAGAATCTGAGTGTATGGAATCATCATCTCTGATGTCTGGAACTGATGAAAGAACAAGAGTAGTTGCATGTTGCACTAGTGGTGCATGCAAAGGAATCTCCTCAAAACCAAAACTACACTCAATGATGATTCGGTTTGTAGAGGGATCAATCAACCTATACCCCTTGACATCATTTGGATATCCCATAGAGATGCAAGGTGTGCTCTATGGATCTAATGCTTTCCTCTTTTCAGAAGGAATATGGGCCCATGTGCAAGATCCAAATATGCGAAAGTGTGTGACATATGGTTTGTCACCTCTCCAAGCCTCAAAAGGTGTCATATCCTCAGCATATCTATGAGGAGATCTATTCTGTATGTAAGAAACATAGTTAAGTGCCTCAACCCAAAGCTTGGAAGGAAGAGACCTCACATGCAACATGAAAATAGTCATCTCCTTGAGAGATCTGTTCTTGTTCTTCCTTTTAGGAACTCCATTCTGCTGTTGAGTGTATGGAATTATATGCTGCAACTGGATACCATCTCACAACAAACATTGTGAACATATTTGTTGATATACTCCCCCCCATTGTTTTTATAGAGGATCTTGATCTTCTTCCCAGTCTGTGTCTCTACTAGAGCTTTGAAGTCTTTGAGATGCTAAAAAACTTTTTACTTTTGACTGAGAAAATAAACCCAAGTATAGAGTGAGTAATCATCAATAAATGATTGGACATACCTTGCTTTGTTGATGAATGTATGTGGAAATGGACCCATGAGATCACTGTGAACAAGCTCTAAGGAAGAGAAGGCTCTCTTTGCCTTCCCCTTTTCAAAATTCTATTTGGGATGCTTGCCAAGAATGCATCCTTCATAAACCCCTTCAAAAAAGTGAATGTCTATAAATCCTTTGAACATTCCCTGCTTGGGAAGTCGTTGCATGTACCTAAATATCGAATGACCAAATATCTCATGCCATACTCTACTACTATCATCAACATATGTAAATAGTAAAGAGGAGTCATTGTCAACAAACTTAGTGAATTTATAAAACCTTTATTTGTGATCTACCTCACCAATTGCAATAATGGAATTGCCATGCATGTCAAGTACATAAACTGAATCTGATGTAAATTCAACCTTTTTACCTATTTGAGTGGTCTGATAAACTGAGAGCAGATTTATAGAAAGTTTTGGAACATGTAAAACATTCTCAAAACTGCCATTAGGGATTTCCACTCTTCCCTCTCCTACCATTGCTACTAGAGTATCATCCTCCATGAGAATAGGGGGTCTTGAGCATGAAATCAAAGAAGTAAAAATTTCCTCTTTGGTTTCCATATGATGTGATGCTCAAGAATCTATAATCTATGAATCAAATGACAAATTAATTGCAACAAGAGCATGATGATTACCTTTGTTAGGAGCATGATATTCTTCCTTCTTCTTCTTGGCTCCTTTTTGAATGAAGTTTCCAAGGTTGTTCTTCTGAAGTATCCGTTCCATAAGATCAATTTGCTTCTTCATGCATGTGGATTCTTCATGATTTTATTTATTGCAATAAGTGCACTATTTTCCCTTCTTCTTCTCTTTTGAATTTGAAGAGTCTTTGGAACTTGAAGAATCCTTGAAGGGTTTGGAATATCGCTCCTTTTATTTATGTTTCTCCTTTCCTTTCTATTTGGATTTTTGATTGGATGACCCTTTTCCATATTGCATGATGAGTGCATGTGCTTTGAGTTCCTTAATTAGACCCATCTGAATGATTTTTTCCTGCTCATGTGTGAGAGAATAAAGGAACTGCTCCATGGTAGGAATCTTCCACTTTGATCCCAAGAGATATCTGTCGGAATGGAAAGTGGAGACATAGACAACATATTTTGGTCCTAGCTTAGCCAAGATTGTTAGAATAAGTTGGTCCACTTGTTGATATTATGGTAGCCATGGGAGGTATTAACCTCCATATGTAACCTTTGACTATAATATAATATTCCATAATCAAGAGAAACCCTAAACATATGTGTGAAAACCCTATAATACATGTCGACTCAACATAATATATAATATTAAGGTATTATCCTCCAGGAAGACAAGTCGACCTCACAGGAAAAAGATAAACATAAAATATAATTACCAGAAGGTCAGGTCAACCCAACCAGAAAAGTCATTGGACAAATTAATATAAATAGAGGATCATTTGCTCACTCACACTCACTTAGGAAACCAAAAACAATGCGCAGGTTTGGAGGAGGAGCAACAACAACTGTAGTTGTATGGTTTTCTCTTTTTCAGTGTTTCCGATACTTTTTCTTGTGCACCACCCTTGGATAAGGTGCACTCTCTTGGTTATATATTGGTTCTGGTGTGTCTTCTCATAATCATTCTTTCTGTCAAAGGTTATGGCGCTCAAGGGTGGATTTTGTGCCTATGATTGGGTGACAATGGTGTAGCATTGTCTATGGTTAAACAAGCACAATATTCTAACAGGTTATGGGCCCACATCACCTTTGGAACACTCTGAACACTAGAAGGTAGATCCAAAAATATATGTCAAGCTCATTGTAGCACAATTGCAGTTGTAGTTGCAGTTCCTTCGAGCTAGTTTAAACACCAGTTGCAGTGCGAGTTGCAACACCATTTGTAGTGCCAGTTACAGAACTAGTTGTAGTGCCAGTTGTAGTGCCAACAACAGCTGTAGTACCAGTTGCAATGAAAGTTTACGTGAAGTAACAAGACTAATTTTTGGTTGTCCTAGTGCACCTTACCCCAACGCATCTACATCTACCTCCAGATTGCAAGTTGGAGCACTTTAAAATTTTTGGGTTCGCCACTTCTTGTCACTGCTGTTGGATGGTGTTGTTGATATCAGAGGTATGCACTTGTATATGTTTAAACTATATCACTATATTGAGGGTGTTTGTAGGAGAAGGGATCTTTTGTCTAAGTATCAATAGTAGATCCAGAGGGATCTCAGATCCAATACATTCAGTGGAACAACACACTCTCCAGGTTGGAAAGAATACTTGTCTCAAAAGAAAAGAAAATCAAGAAAAAAAATAGCTAGACTCCAGGTTTGCATATCAGGTTTGATATTTTTATTATTGTTGCTTAAGTGAGTATTGCAATCCTTTATGTTTTTATTAATGATAAGAACAAATGAATACTTAGTAGCATGTACTATTGATATAAATGCTTATTGTACTTAATTGCAATATGAACTAACATCTCCTCTAGGAGATATTTCTTGTTCTTGTTATGAGGGAAGAGACCTTGGTAATACTATAATGAATTACCATGAAATTGATATGTTCTTATACAAAATGATATTATATTGGAAATAATTTTGCTCTTGTTTTTTTTTTATGTTTTGGGAAGGTTATCCTATGTATTCTAGGAAGGTTACCATAGAAAAGAAAGACTTGAAAGGACTCAGAGGGACTCATTGATCAGGAAGAAGCCAACTTGGTTTCATGATACTTTTCAAGATGCAAAGGGGCATGCAACAAACATAAGTGTGGTCTGAGGATTCTCTCAGATAGAGGGAGTTGACTTAAGAATTTGAGATGAAGGATATTACAAGACTTCATCAGAGACATGGTGCAAGAAGGAGCAGTGAGGCTCCATCACTTATCCATAGATGAGAAGATAGCTAACATTTTCACTAAGCCTCTATCTAGGACAGGCTTGGCATGAATGAAAATGTTTCTCTGGGGGAGTATTGATGATTACAACATCATGCCGATATTCAAATATTGATCAAACGGACTTGATCATGTGGGGATAGGCCCAGATGTAATCTTCGATGCACTGAAGATTTGAGTTGCTGCTAGATATCCTATGTGTGAATTGCATCAAGCATTGAAACTCTCACGAGTAGGTGAGTAGCCCTGATAATCATTGGGCCGACTCTATATCCACATGAATTGGGCTACAGAGCAGGGGAGATATGGGAAATCTACATCAGGAGTAGATGTTCCCCGACATAGTCTTCGACGGAATGAAGACTCAAGGTTCTTGAGGTGAAATTCCACATGTCTGATAGCATCGAGATAAATGCATTCAAGGAGTGATCCTATGAGAGGATCACCATGAGGTGTTTGTGGCTCTGATGTGGTCATAATTCTTGTCATGGGATAAGAAATACCCGAGGTGCTAGACACACGTTTCCAATAGCATTGAGCTAAATGCATTCACAGAGTGATCCTATAAGAGGATCAATTATGAGGTGAATGTGGCTTTGATGAGGTCATGATTCTTGTCACGGGACAAGAATGACCCGAGGTGATAGACACATGTTGGTGGATATGGATCATCAATATAGCTAAATGAGGCTCATGGATATTGTGATATTGTCTATGACAAAATAATACCAAGAATAAGTACGGTGATATGTTTTGATGCCATATTGCTACCACATTATGCTGATAGTGATGATCTATGATGATGCTACCATTCTTCAAGACCATGTAGGTAGTATGCCATGTGATATGGATGGATAATGATGATAATAATGATGATACTCATGACATGGGTGATCATGTCATGTGGGTGTAGCCCATGACGATGATGGTGACACACACTATGAGGTGTATCTCTAGTGTTTGTCTAGCGGGTTGTGGCCCCTAGATGCGATTGACAGGTCCACATGGGTGTAGCCATGTGTGACGTAATGGTGCTACTAGTAGCATGATATGTGTAACCATGATGAGAGGATCATGGTATAATGAGCAAGGAAATGAAGACCAAAAGGGAACATCATGGTTAAATACCTCCCTAGCTAAAAGGGAGTGTTGAAATTATGGTAGCTTCTAGAGGTATTAACCTCCATATGTAACCTTTGACTAGAATAAAATATTTCAGAAGCAAGAGAAACCCTAAAAAAATGTGTGAAAACCCTAGAAGACATGTCGACTTAACAAAACATACAATATTAAGGTATTATCCTCCAAGAAGACAAGTTGAACTCACAGGAAAAATATAAAGAGAAAATATAATTACTAGAAGGTTAGGTCGGCCCAACCAGAAAAGTCACTAGACAAATTAATATAAATAAAGGACGTCTTGGATCATTTTTTCACTCACACTCAATCGGAAAACCAGAAACAGTGCACAAGTTTGGAGGAGCAGCAACAATTGCAGTTGTACAATTTTCTCTTGTTTAATCTTTCCGATACTTTCTCTTATGCGCTACCCTTAGAGAAGGTGCGCTCTCTTGGTTATTTGTTGGTTCTGGTGTGGCTTCTCAGAATCATTCTTTTAGTTAAAGGTTATGGTGCTCAGGGGTGGATTTTGTGCCTTTGGTTGGGTGACAATGGTGTAGCATTGTCTATGGTTAAACGAGCACAATATTCTAACACCACTTTTTTAGATTTATCAGTACCACAATATTCCAAGCTCAATATCAAAGATTTAAACTTGGTAAAGAAATCCTATATATTATCAAAACTTTTAAGATCCAAGGTATTCAACTCTACCTCAAGCATACGACCTCTCATCTCATCCTGATTTCCAAAGAGACCTTACAAGGTGGTCCAGATCTCATTTGGAGTCTTGCATGCGACAACATGAAACCATAAATTAGTGGAAATCAATTCAAGAAGAAGTTGTGTGGCCTCATCCTTATGGTTCACTCATCTGGTCTTCTCAATCATTGATGTAGGTTATGTTTCTGCCACCATCGTCAAATTGAACAATCATTTCCTTTTGAGTTGGAATTCATACTTTGTCTTACATTCAAAATAATTGTACAGTGTGAGAATTATCACCAAATTTGACTGAAGAATTGGTGTCGTATCCATCCCTTTTAATGGTTCTGAAAACCCTAAAACAATTACTCTCAATTTGCAAGTGAAAAACTGAGAAATTATTGCAGAAAAGTCACTTTTTGAAGGTTGCCGCACCCTACTTAAGGATACAATGCGATATTGGCCTTAGTGTCACACTCTGGTAGTTTAGAAAGTGTGACACTATGGAAAAACGAGAAAGGAGGAAACAACACAGTCCAAGAAATTTTATTTCACAAGTTTTGCTGTGTCTTTCGCACCTTTTGACAGGGAGAGGGTTCAACACTGTCAAATGTCGCACCTTTCAAAAGGAAGAGGATGCAACACTATCAATTGTCACACATTTCATTATAAATAGAGATCGTATGCAAAATTTATGCCCCCAGGAAGTTGACGTATCAACTACCCACATTGGGGCCCACAAACCTTTTGGATTTTTATCTTCTGGAGTTAGGGTTTTGTATTTTTCTTATGTTAAAAATGCCTTTGGAGCCTCATTGTAACAATCATATTTTGGAAAATGAGCATATCCATCACATCTCTTATCATATAGAAGATGCCACCATTCTAGTGAGTTTATTCACTTTGTATTTTACAGTTCTGTACATTTCACTCATTAATATAAATTGTGTATTACTGTATCTCTGTGTTTATTGTTATATATATGTTATATTATTGTATCTCTGTTACAAATATATGTATTTCCTTGTTATATTTCCACCTTCATTTCATTCTCAAAATAATCTGGATCAGTGGTATCAGAGCAGGCTGCTCCTTGTTTTTTCTTAGTGCATGTCCCCGACGAGGTCAGGGTATAGAGAGTTGGGTCTCAAGGTATTTTCTCTTAAGGACTACCGCTATCTCTAGCCCAAGCAACCTCCCATGGTGGAAGAAAAGAGAGACGTGGGAGAAAAATATCCCATCAAGTTGTTTCTCGCAGAATCCCTCACGCAAAAGAGGAATGCGATGTTGGAGATTTTTTCCCAAATCCTTCAATGATTGTCGATAGTAACATGTCTGTCTTCATCAATTAGTCTCTTTGGAGATACTACCCCATTCAAAGTACAAGTTAATTTTTATATTCCTCTATTTGAAGGTAAGATTAATGCAGATACTTTGGAAAAATGGTTAAATTTTCTAGAAGGTTATTTCTCTATTCACAATTTTTCCGACAGAGAAAAGATCACATTTGCGATCCTTAAGGCTCTCCCCCATGTCAAACATTGGTGGGAAATTACTAGGAGAAAAATTTCCATAGAGGAGTCTGGAATATTTGGGGCCGAGCCCACTTGGGATTTTTTTATGGATGTTGTCAAGGAGCAATATTACCCTGTGGGAAACTACAATGACCAGTACATGAGATGGACCATGTTGCATAAAAAGTGGGACCAAACATTGTCAGAGTTCACAAATACCTTCCATACCTTGCGCACCAAGCTGGGTATGAGGGGCTCTGAGTGACATATGGTTCTTAAATACCACTGGGTGTCACATAGGTACATCAAAACTGAAATGGAGTTTCTGGACATCTCATATTTGGGAGTCGCTTATCGATATGATGTCAAAATCGAGCATAAATTTAAGAAGCCAAACAAGCGGGAATTTGGGTATACAAATCCGCAACAACCAAAGTATGGTAAAGACAACCCTAACTCATAGAATAATCAACCTCAAGACAACCAATCCAAGCCATAGGAAAAGAAGGGAAACATGAAGACGAAGAAGGACACTAGGAAGTGGTGTGACTTCCACAAAATCCCTTGGCACAACATCGATGAATGTCGCTTGAAATAGTCATTTGTGGCAGAGCTCAAAGAAATAGAGCTGAGCCCCGAATTAAACTCCAATTCAGATAATAATAAAATGAAACAAATAATTGATGCAGAACCCACTGCTGCTTTCACGACTGCAAAAATACAACCAAAAGAACTAGAGGATCCCAAGGAGGGGGAGCACCTTTTCCATTCATAGATGTGTGTGAAGGGGACCCCATTGCATTTTTTTGTTGATAGCGGAAGCCAAAAGAAACTTATCTTAGTAGACGTCGTCAAGCAGTTGGACTTGCTGACAACACCACACCCATATCCATACAACATAGGATGGCTCCACTAGGGATGAGATCTTTGTGTTAGCCATCAATGCCACCTGTCATATGACATCAAGCCCTTCAAGGATGAGGTACTGTGTGATGTTTCCCCATTGGAAGTTTGTGATGTTCTCTTAGGCCAGCCATATATGTGGAGGCGTCATGGTGTTTATGAGTCTCGACCCTGTAGCGTCATTATTACTCTAGGGTGTCAGACCTACAAGATACTAGAGGTAGTTCTGACTAATGTACCGACAAAATAGTGCCGCAAAGTAATCTCTCATACCGAAAAGTCCAGCCTCTTCACAATCTGTTCAAAAGGTGAGCAGAAGGATACTGCAACCAGTGCAGCCTTGACCCAATACATTTCTATCCAACATGATTAGATTGAAAAGAATGTCGAAGAGCACAAATATATTATTACTGCACCTATGGGGGTTCCTCCACACTGCCCAGTCAAGAAAAGTAATAACATAGCCCTTCATGCTGAATATTCCCCGACAGAGTCCTTCTTGTTAGAAAAACAAGATCATGGAGCAATAAAATAAAATAAATGCTCAAATAAAACACAAAATATACACAATACAATAGAGACACATATATATGTGGTTCACCCAGTATGGGCTACATCCGCCAGAGAAATTTCCAAGTCCTTCCTTTATTATTATCCAGCAAATGAAGGGATACAAACTACAATGCACCCACTGTAACTTCCTCTTCTTTCTCACATAGTGTCCTCACTCAAAACAAAATATTCACAATGATACATAGCTGCAATACATTTCCATCATAAAAGAGGGTTGCCTTCTAGGGGAAAAAACCCTAACATAACTTATACTGTTAGATCTACGACCTTATAATGAACGGTCCAGATTTACTATGAAATTACAATGTACATTTACAAGGTAATTTTTTCTTTGGGGGATTCACCCTCGAACCCCCTCCAGGCGCCTGCTTGACCACAAACCCCGCAGGAGGGGAAATCTGCCCCTGCACTCCCTCGTGTGGAGGAGTGTACATTTTTCCGAGGTGTAAAGTCTTCATGGGATATAAACATGGCTGAAAACAAAGACCTATGAATCAAGAAGATAATCAGGATCCACAACCAACACTCCCAAACTCAGGTATATCATGCAACTAGATTGTTTGAATGGATCCAACCCCTCCAACAACATGTTCATGACAGTCTTCAACAAGCTAAGCAACACAATTTCTCCAACAAGGAAAGCAACTCACCAAGGTTCAACAAAAGATTCCCTGGGAACTTGATGCAACAAGGACCATTACTTCCTAAGGGGGGAGAATTGATCTAGATGGATATAGGTGGGCACCCACCTATTCCAATGGCTTAAAATAAAGTTTTCCACCTTGGCAATTTTTCGACAGTTTTTTGGGTCCCAAACTTCTGGGGCCGTTTTGAGGCCCTAAACGATGTTTTTTTTGGGATTTTGGGCCCAGGAAATTATTTAAGGTAATAGCATGGGACAATCAGAGTGTGTTCTTCTCAGCTAGACCATTCCAATGGTGTGTCAAGTGCCCCAAATATAGATCATATGAAAAAGTTACGCCCCCAGGAAGTTGATGTATCAACTACTCCGATCAGGGCTCGCAAACCTTTTGGCTTTTAATCTTTGGGGGTTAGGGTTTTGGATTTTCCTTATGTTAAAAAGGCCTTTGGAGCCTCATTGTAACAATCATATTCTGGTGAATGAGCGTATCCATCACATCTCTTCTCAGAGATAAGTTGCCACCATTCTAGTGAGTTCATTCACTCTGTATTTTACATTTCTGTACATTTCACTCATTAATAGAAATTGTGTATTACTGTATCTATGTGTTTATTTTTAAATCTCTGCTATATCTCTGTTATATTCTTGTATCTTTGTTACATATTTGTGTATTTCCTTGTTATATTTCCACCTTCATTTCGTTCTCAAAATAATCTGGATCGTTTTCTCTTCTCGTTTAAAAATCATCCAGTTATGTCTTGTTGTTCCTGAGAAAATATAACTTAATTTTGATTGTTTCTCTTAGTCTTCTTTTCAGGTTCAACCATGTTCCACTTTCATTTTATGGTCCCCAAGAGCCCAATCCCGGTCCATTTTGGACAAATGCAATTTTATTTTCACACTATTAAAGACTATTATTATTTTTTGAAAATCCCAGAGAACTATTTTGGGGTTAAACTTTAATGATATATTGAACTCTGAGTTATTGAGCATAAGATATTTAAAGTTTTTCTATCATATTCTTTCCTATTTTGAATGAAAAACTCTTTTAAATTTCTCTCAATTGTGGGTCTTTGTATTTCTTTCCCATGAATGTGAACACAATTGTGATAATGTGATGGATGTGAGAATCATATTATTTTTCTTGTAATTATTATTTATTTCTATATAATATATATGCATATATAATGTATTTTAATATTTGAAGATTCTTGGTCCTCTTCTCAGGAAATCTTTTTGTTAATGTATATTATTTTTCAATCAATAATATTTTACATTTTCATTGAGTGATAAAGATTGGGGTTTGTTATTTAGTATCACTACTATATTTGGGTCAAATTCCGACGACGTGTTCGACGCAATTGCGACTTTCTATTGTCGAAAGACCGACAAACCTCGGACCCCCTCAAACGTCGTTTCACA
>SNQJ01S0013401.1:85480-125815 GCA_010110895.2 Picea sitchensis | reverse complement strand
GGACAATGGCCAAAGAAGGAAAATGGTATGAGAGGGACAAAAACTAGATTGTTCCCTCATCTTCCTTGTCAATAAGTTTTTGGGGACCAAAACCTCTCAATTGGAGAGGTGTGATTCAAAATGGAAAACCTAGTTTCGCAAACATCGCAATTGCGACATACATTTTCACAAACATGGCAAGAGCGACGTTAACGTGGCAAGACCGACGTTAACGTGGCAATTGCGACATACATCTTCACAAACGTGGCAAGAGCGACGTTCTAGTGGAAAACATGGCAATACCGACGTTAACGTGGCAAGAGCGACGTTAACGTCGCAATTGCGACATACATCTTCACAAACGTGGCAAGAGAGACGTTCTAGTGGAAAACGTGGCAAGAGCAACGTTCTAGTGGAAAACGTGGCAAGAGCGACGTTAACGTGGCAATTGCGACATACATCTTCACAAACGTCGCAAGAGAGACGTTAACGTCGCAAGAGCGACGTTCCAGTGGAAAACGTCGCAAGAGCGATGTTCCAGTGGAAAACGTGGCAATAACGACGTTAACGTGGCAAGACCGACGTTAACGTCGCAAGAGCGACGTTATCGGGCAACATGAATTTTTTTTTTTATAAATTTCCTCTATTTTGCGACAATATGGACAATTTTGTCCATAACGCCGCAAATAAAACGTCGGAATTTTTACAATATGTAGTAGTGTATTCTCCTATTTTGATACTTTAGTCCAAAGATATCAATATTTGTCTTTAAGAAAATACAGAGGAGCACCACCTCTATAAAAACGCAAGGGGATATCTTATCCTCGTGAGGTTGTTGTTTGGAATTTAACTAATCTAAACATCAACATTTTTGGTGACCATACTCAGGAGAAAAAAAGGTTGGTTTGAGAGACCATAATTTTCATGACTTAGGATGAACCTAATCAACCCCAGTTACAAGTTGGATTAGGGAATTGAATACATGTTTTGTATCTGTTATATGATTTTGTATTATCAACAGTGAGAAGAAGATAAGAACTCGAAATATCGTGGGAAGCCCTTGCCTGCGAGGAAGAAAGAGAAATTATGAGAAGACAAAGAAGAAGGGATATAAATTAAAGAAGAATACATAATCATATAAAAGACCAATAACAAGAAGCAAGAGATAAATACTTCAATTTTCTGAAGTTGGTGAAATCTCCAGAACAAAAGCAAGAAGAACTCTAGCAATGGGAGACAACGAAGAAAGAAATCGAGTTCCCGAGAATCAAGAAGAAAGACAAAGAGCCCCAAGAAGAAGGGCTAGGTCAAGCCCTCTTAATCTGCAAGGGGAACACCATCATTTTCTGACCCTTCCACAATGATTTCTACCAGTATTCTTAGGATATGGAAGCACATATCCAAAGAGACATCTAGATCAATTCTTGGCAGTTTGTGACATCCATTTGATAGAACACGATGATGTTATGGTTAGAGTATTCTGCATACTTTCACATTACAAGCCTATGAGTTGTATCTCTCTCTTCCTTCTCAATCGATTTCATCATTCAATGATCTGGAGCACATGTTCTTGAATATGTATGCACCCTCGGTTGCATACCATACATTGCTTACAAAATTCACTCAAATTCAATTGAAGAAGGGTGAATGAATATGAGACTTTAATTTAATATTTTTGAATACATTGAATTCGATTCCAGAGGAGAAACGACCAAATTCCCCAGTTATCTCTGGTTGTTATAACAATGAGATGCCCTCAAATGTAAATTATGCGATTAGATCCTTAGGAATAAATGCATTAGATGCAACTATTCACAAAGCAACGAAAATAGAGGAATTCATGTTAGAGACAAATGAAGATCCTGAGATCATCTTAGGGAAAGTACAAAGGTAAATGAACACTCTTGCTATATCATATCAAGGAGCATCCACATCAAGAAATGTTGAAAATTGAGGATTTGGTGGAGGAATTATCCATGGAGTCATACATAATGTAAAAAATGATCCAACCATAACTCAAGAAACAAAAGAAAGATTAGAAATAGTTAAAATGAATAGAACAATTCGACATATGCAGAATGAACTAACAAGATTAAAAAGAGATGAAAATTTTGTTCTTGCAAATCAGAATCCAAGAATTCTTGTCCAGGAACAAAGAAGAAACCATGTCCAAGAACAAATAATGAGACCAGATAGAGATGGAGAACATAAGCAAAGGGCACTTGGAGTGCAAACCCTAATGCTGTTGTAATGGGGGGGATTCTTGAAGAAGGAAAATTTGAGAATTACAATCAAGAAGTCAATAACATTCAAGATGAGATTCTTGAATCAGTTCAAACGAATGAAGGCGAATCATCCTTTTACATTTTTCAGTGAATAAGAAGAGTCTAACATTCTTCAAGAAAAAGTTGTGCGAATAAGAGCACAAGTAAAAAAATTTAAAACAAAGGAAGTCGTCAAAAAAGAAAAGGAAAAGACAAAACAAAATCTTGCAGAGACAACAAAACAACAAATAGTTGCTAATCAAGCAAAAAATCCACAACAAATGACCTACAATGTGATTGATGACCTGACCAAATTAAGAATCATTTTTACCTTCATGGAAGTAGTGAAAATTCCATAACAAAGGGAGAATATTTTGAAGATGATTGATGAAGCAAGAAATAGAATAGAAGTTGATGTTACCAATTCCAGGCAACAAAAAAATTCTACATCAGTTAAGCCAAGGGGAAAAGTTCCACCATTTTATATAACTATTGAGAACCATGATGTTGTACTACATAACTGTTTGATAGATAGTGGAGCAACCAATAATATTATGCCCTTGTTAGTCATGGAGACACTTGGAATGGGATGTATCAAATATTATGAAACTGGGGAAAGCATTTATGCATTTGACTCAAGAAAGGTCCCAAATTATGGAGATATTAAATATTTTTGTGTGTGGATAACTGTAGCACCACAAATCACAACGGTCTTTACCATCATAGTAGTAGATTTTCCTCCAACATACGAAGTTATTCTTGGAAGATATTGGTCCTCAATGATTGGAGGATACATAATGAATGATGGAAGTTGCATGATGTTTCCCAACAAAGACAGAACAATGGCTAGAATTCCTAGAGAATCCAGAAAGCCAATATCCTTCAGGAAGAAAGAAAATGAAGCGATGGAAAATTATATTGATTCAGGAATTGAAGATTATGTTGTCCTTAGTCCTGAGAAAATCAACCCTCAAGACAAAGAAGAGGAGAATTCATTTCTGGAAGATGTCCTTCGATGGTGCCTGCTCCACATCTGGAAGTGGAGTAGGGATTGTTTTTAAGATTCCACAGTCAGTCATATATCCACATGCCATCAGACTTGAATTTCCATGCAAAAATAATGAGGCTGAATACAAATCATTGATACAAGGGATGAATCTTGCATTACAAATGAAATTTGAAAATTTGATAGAAACTAACCACTCCAAACTAGTCATAAATCATATTAAGAAGAAATACAAGATAAAGAAAGAAATATTGAAAGATTATGTAAAAGAGTAATGGAACTTATGGATTCTTTCAATTCATTTAATATCTCTTTCATCCCAAGAGATAAAAATCATAAGGTTGACTCACTGGTGGTTGTTGCATCCCCTTTTAATCCAGATGACTCCAGAATCAAAATAAGTTTTGCGTAAAGATAATTTCCAGGCCTTCAATACCTAACAACCAAGATTATCTGTAGGTTTTTGAAAATGTTGAATAATGGGCTGATTTTATTGTAGATTCAAATAATTCTTCTGAAAGCATGGATGATCATAATCATGTATGTATATTGAAATATTATATTGGGTTTGAATCTATTTTCACAAGAGATGATCAAACAAAACTTCATGATACAAAGGAGGAGACATCTGTCAGAAAAGCGCAAGAGACACAAAATATAAACATTGGCACTCATGATTTTCCAAAATATGTAAATATTGGTACTAGCCGCACACAACAAGAAATTGATCAACATAATTCCTTGTTTAAAGAGTTTTATGATGTTTTTTCTGTTGGACACACCTACCACACTTAGAGGGGGGGGTGAATGAGTGTGGGGCTCTTTTTCCCAAAACTTCCCTCTTGCACAAAAACTCATCAATTAGCATTCAACATTTATTCATTACCCATTGTTGTCATTTATAACCAATTTATTATTACCCATTGTTGTCATTTATAACCATTTAGATGTGAGCACATATCAGCAACATATATCAACAATATATCATCAACAATTCATCACCACAATGAACACACAAAGAAACACAAGATGTATGTACAATTTTCTTTTTTATTTACTTAATTGCCAACTTGGGGTCAACAACGACTGAATAGATTACAACTCTACTAGAGCACCAGCTCTATATGAAAGAATCATCTTGCATTCTCAACATCAACTCCAGATGAGGGCAACAACTCTCAACATATACTAATCTCACCAAACAAGAGTCAACCATGCAACCAACCTCTAAAAACAACTGTGAATCAACTGCATCATAAACAAGTGCATCCAAACATAAAAATTAAGTATATACCAATCATAAAGCCAACCAATCATAAACAATGACTCCATCAATATGTACCCCAACATCATCAACTATACACACCTCCCATGTGCTAACCATCAACTACTTGTCTCAACCATGTACTCAACATGTACCTCAACCAAAATCCTCATCACGACCATCAAAATCTGATTTGTAGCCTCTGTATTAGACCTGGTGTTTCTGATCACATTTCTTCCTTAAACCTTTCCTTAACTTTAAAAACAGCAGACTAGCATTTTCATCAAACTTTTCTTTAGTCTCATGATGCCTAGTTTTGGATTAGTCAACAACCCTAACTTGAAGTAATCATAACTTTGAAATCCAATGTATAAGATATTCTGAAACTGATACACAATGTTATCTAGCAGCCTATGTAATTCCTCCAAGTGTCACTACTTGAACCCTCTCTCAGTGAAGTTATAGCAAAATGGCATACCTGTCAATTTTCTATTCTAGAGAGTGTCCTTGTAGAGCGTTCCCCGCCAAAAATATTTTATGAAATTATCTGAAACTGTTACAAAATCACAGCCTTTACCCCAACTGACACATTTGGTCCTTCACTGAATTTGATCTGTTATGAATAAGGACGTTTTACCCGAACCAATTCCATTTTGACTAGTTTCAGCATCTCCACCACAAACCCTATTTTCCATAGGAGTAACTCCAAAATACAACGACCCCAACAAGCTGAATTTTGAACCACAGATACTTGATATGTTTACTAATTTCATAGAAATTTCAGATCTGAATCATTATATAAAAAGTTATAATGAAAATGGTGAGATGACCTGAAAGTAACATGTACCTTAGAAAGCACCATCAAAAGAATTGTCCTTCCTTGCATTTCGACCTCTTTTCATCACTCTCAGAATTTTGTCTTAGATATCATTTGTAAAACTTAGACACATATAGATATTCAATGTCTTCAAGTGTAATTCGGGAAACGAGAGCCCTTGCCCTTTATTTCTGATACCATCAGTAGCCTTCAAAAACATCTTCTAGGTCACTGGTCTCCACTTTCCTTATTTTAGGTTAACCACTCTAATTTTCTCCATTTTATTATTTAAAATAATATTTAATTTTTTTTTTTTTTTTTTTCGACAATTTTTTGGGTAATTTAAATTTAAAAATCATTTTCCATAAATATTCACACTTTCTGATTTTGTCAATCTTTTACTTTATCATTTTGATTTTGTCACTTCTCCTTGATTATTTAAATAATCCACCTTGAATAAATAATATTAACCCACTTGTGGTCATCACTTAACCTATTTTCGCTATTTTTAGGGTTAACCATTTCCATAAATATTCCTTCTGATTTTTTCACCATTTTTATCATTTCTTCTTTAGGGTCACTTTGACTTCTTTGACTTTGGGGGCTTCAAGCCTTCATGTGGAGGGTCCTTCATCTTGTAAGGCCATAACTCTCAAACCAGAGGAGTTATGTGACATTCCACATACCTTAAATGGAATGACAAACACGGTCTCATCTAGGATAGTTTCATCAACAATCTCTGATCTTCATCTCGCTATTCCTCATACAATCATGGGTCCCTCCAACCATTCTAGGATAACTCACAATCCATAAAGCCGCCTCCCTCGTGGAGGGTTTCTCTGCCCATAAGGCATCCACTTTGGAGTTCATCCATTTTACACCCTATCAATCATGATAAGACAATAATAATCTACTCCATACTTTTCCGCAACAATGCATGATACACCAATGGAACCACATCGATCCATCTCATCATGTATCAATGACAACTCATTGATCCATCTTCATCTATGCATTCTCATCAAGGACAATACATATTATATTACATCAATCATCAATCAATCAATCCTTTGACATCAATCAATCACTTGACATCAATAAATGACATCAATCAATCAAACCATTGGCATCAATGACAACATGATCCAACATTTTCTTGGACCTATGATGATCTAAAAGAATATGACAAGTCCTTTTTTCAACACATCATACCCATTAAAGAAGGAGAAAAACATATCAAGCATAAATTAAGAATAATCAATCCCAAGTTGAATCCCTTTGTAAAAATTGAATTGGACAAATTTAAAAAGGATGGAATAAATGTTCCCTTAAGACATTCAGAATGGTTTTCAAATCCAATAATAGTCAGAAAGAAGAGTGGAGAAATTTGTCTTTGTGTAGATTTCAAAGATTTAAACAAAGCAAGCATCAAAGACAATATTCCACTCCCAAACATGGAAATGTTGCTACAACAAGTGATTGGTTCAACATTGATGTCCATGCTTGATGGTTTTTCTGGATACAACCAAGTCTTAGTTTTTGAAGAAGATAGACCAAAAAATGATTTTGTCACACCTTGGGAGACATACACATATATTCACATGTTTTTTGGGTTAAAGAATGTTGGAGCAACTTTCCAACGAGCAATGGATCATGCCTTTAAAGATTTCATTGGAAATTTCATGGATGATTATTGATATGATTTGACCATTCACTCAAATATTACAAAAGAACACATCAAACATTTGAGGTAAGTCTTTGAGCATTATAGATTCTATGGTATATCTGTGAATTTGAAGAAGAGTCTATTTGTTGTATCAAAGGGAAAACTCTTGGGGAACATAGTAAGTAAGGAGGCGATCTATATTGATCCATAAAGAATTAAGGAAATCAATGAATTAAATCCCTCGACATGTAAAAAAGGTGTCCTATATTTCTTTTGAAAGATAAATTTTGTGCGAAGATTTGTACCAGATTATGCAAATATTGTAAATCCCATTAATCTGCTATTGAACAAATATCAAAAGTTTGAATGGACTCAGAAGATTTAGGAAACAATCACAAGGATTAATCATGTAATCACCACCCCTCCAGTGCTTGTCATCCTGAACTTTGATCAAGATTTCATAATATATTCTTTTTCTTCAGAGGAAACCATTGCTTCAATACTTACACAAAGAAATCTCAAAGGAGAAGAATTACCAGTAAGTTTCATGAGTAAGACTCTGCATGACTATGAATTGAAATATTTGAAGATAGAGAAGCATACCCTTTCATTGGTCAAAGTGGTGGTACATTTTAGGATTTATATTCTTTCATATCATGTGATAGCCTATGTCCCAACCTCTCGAGTGAAGATGCTGCTAAATCAACATTTGAGAGAAGGAAAATGGGTAAACTGGCTTGCCAAGATTTAAGAATACGACATTGAGATCAAGCCATTAAAAGAAGTTAGAGGACAAGGACTATGAAAACTAATGGAATGGAGATATTTCTATTTCAACAAGGTCTTCATCATCCACATCAGAATGGTAGAAATATATTGTCTTTTATCCTTTATCTAGTCAATTTCCAAATGACATGTCTTCAAAAGAAAGAAGGGCATTGGAAATGAAATGAAATCAATATGTGTTGGTTGCTGAAGTCTTCTTTCATAGAAACTTGGAAGGAATTTTACTGAGATGTATTGATTCAAAAAAATCTCAAAAGGTGCTGGGACAATTTCATAAAGGTGTTTGTGGTAGAATTTTTTCACCTACAACTATTACACACAAAATTATGAGAGTTGGTTACTATTGGTCCACTATTTTCAAAGAATCATATTCTATGATTAGAAAATGCATCTCTTGCCAAAAATTCTCAGGACAAATGAAAAGAGCAGCAATTCCCTTGCAACCTATAACAATCGAAGAACCATTTACACAATGGGGACTAGATTTCATTGGACCCATCAGTCCAAAGTCCAACAAGGTCCATTCATATATCCTCACTGCAACTAATTATTTCACGAAGTGGCAAGAGGATGCAACTCTCAAAAAGGTAGATTCTGAAGAGCTTATTTATTTCCCTTAAGAATTTTTTTTATCAAGATTCATAGTGTCAGAAAATCTTATAAATGACAATGGGTCAATATTTATAGGAACCCAATTCACCAAATTTTGTGGGGAAAATGGTATCATTATGGGGAAATCATCAAACTATTATATCCAAGGAAATGGTTTGGTAGATTTGATGAATAAAACATTGATCCAAATCCCAAAAAAGACAATTGCAGTGAATCAGATGAATTGACATACAAAATTAATTGATGCATTATGGGCCACCCGACTTACACCAAAGGACAACATTGGGTTGTCACCATATACACTGGTATATGGAAAAAAGGATAAAATTCCCATTCATTTGGAGTTGAATGCTCTGACATACATTATTAACATTGAAGATTCAGAAGAAGTCTCTCCTCTACAAAGAAGATATGACAGTTGATGCAATTAGAAGAACAAAGAAATGAGGCATTAAGGAAAATGACTCAAAGACAGCAGGTCATCAAGAAACATTTTGATCAAAGAACTTCGACAAAAGAATTTCAAAAAGGGAAACCGGTATTATTGCGGAACAAAGCCAAGGAAAAATCATCTCTCCATACATATTTTGAAGCATTATGGATTAGTCCATATATTATTGGAAAAATTCTTGGATACAATTCTTATCTGCTAAAATGTATGAAAGGGGCAGTGCAAATGTTTCCAATCAACGTGAATTATCTCAAAAATTTCTTCTCTTGAAAATTTTCAGTCTCATTCTATACATAATCTACTTTCCTCTGTGCATATTTTCAAAACTTTAGTTTTATTTTCTTTTAATGACTCCATCCCAATGGTTGAGATTCTAGATTCTCGACAACCCACAGGGATTTATCGTCCCACAATTGGAGGTAGTTATTGAACCAAAAAGTGTACTAAGTCTATCATAAGTTTTATTTTTTATTTTTCCCACACTTAGATTTTTTTTTCGTTTTGTCATGGGTTCATGAGTCATTGTACAAAGTTACACCTCCTCCAAAATGCACCTGTCACATGTCACCATGTCCATTTTGCACCAAAACTTAGATTATTTTGCATCTTTCACGAGTTCATCACATACTCTCATCCAAGTCTAAAGTTCCATCATTACCAAAATGCACCACCATGTTCCACGATCCTCATTTTGCACCATAGTTATAATTTTTTCTAATCTTTCACCGTGGGTTCATCTCACTCACTTGAATTATTTGATTCTCATTGCAACTCATCCTTCCGTCCGTCCACTTCATGATACTTAGACAATTTTTTGACACTTCACTGCTGATTTGTCATTCATATATTAATTCTTCAAAAAACTTATCTCTCGTCCGTCCATCTGATCCGATTCTCATAGTTAGTCATTTCTTAAATATTTTCACCGTCGGTCCACAGTTTTGTGCTCATAATTCTACTTACATTCGATCCTCTTCCACCCATGGTATTACTTATTTCTCTTGTCACTCTCCCCATGGTATATTAGATGTAAATCTTGTGGAAAATAAAAAATAGTTAAAATATTAAAAAGTCGTTATTAATGGCAACCTTCTTGAGACAATACGCCATTAATTAAAATTTAATTCATATTAATATTTCTTCGAAAGAAGAGTATTGAGGTATATTATGGTAAATGGGTTTTTCTTTGGTATTAACGTTTTGAAATACTGTACATGGTCCGCCAACTCCATTAAGCATGATGGCCAGAGGAAACAACAACTTTTGTGGAGATACCCTCAATACATTCAGATGAGAAGATAAAAAATTTCACTGGTCCACAACATACAAATATTACTCTACATTGCCACCAACAGAAAAAACTTCCAATAATATTTGGACATCAGGTATTGCCAAAGCATGTTGCGTTCCATAGGTTTCTGATGTTAAAGAGATATTTATGTGGTGTATAGATAAATTCAACAATAACTAGAGGATTATTTGACTAAAAGGAGAACCCTCAATTTCTCTGCCACCTTCAAATTTTAAGAAAATGTTTAGGATACCAGAGCCAACAATGAATTTTAAAGGTGACAAATACAAAGATTTATTGAAGGCTAAAAATGGTGGGTGGGATCTCTTGCAACAATATCTTGAAGACCCAACAATAATGCCTGGAGATTTATCAACTATCAAGATGAGTTTGATAAAATACCCCTATGAATAAATGACATGGCTCTTTGCTAGGGTAGCTGGGAAAGAATCGACTACAAATGTTCCTCATTCAGCTCAATATATTCTTTATTTTTCTATTCACGAGAAAGCAGTCTTTTATTGGTGAAAATTATTTCTAGCGAAATATCTTTTCAATTATTAAATTTTAAGAAGAATAAGAAGTTCTACATGTCTTCGTGTTTAATCTTTGCTATCACATACTACCATGTTTTTAAAGGGTTACATTTAGCTAAATAGGTGAATTGAAAAACTGACCTAGTCCATACATGGTACCCTTCCTTATGGAAGAAGAAGGTAATGCATCATTTCTACGAAGTCTACAATTCATTTGTTTCTTCGGTTAAGAAACTCATATTTGGATCCAATACATCAAGATTTTCTTTGGAAGTGGCAACATTTCTGGATGAAAGAGGAAGTTTCAAAGCGATGGACCATTACAATATTGTCAGGATTTATTGTTCTCGATTAATTGCCATATTATGTACCAGACATGATATTTGTGATTGAAGTTTGTAAACAATATAGATTATGGGCTCACTACTTCCATGAAAGAAGGAAAACACATTTTATTCCCCTACCATGGAAAATCGGTGAAATAATATTGAAAAATGTTGCAAACATTAATGAATATGTAGGACAATTTGATCAGTTTGATTTAAAGGAGGCAAAATAAATTAAATATTTTGACCCAAATCAATTGTTCATGAAACATACGATCTCTGTGGGTTACAATGTCTCATATGCAAACAATTTTCTATTTGGAGAAGAGGAAGACGAAGACAAAACCCTGAGGCATTTCCCATTGAATATATTGACACTGTTATTAGTACCAATGAACCACATTGGCAACATGGAAGAATTATCAATGAAAGGACTAATCACTATCCTAATGTATCTCAGAGAATGATGATGGTTTTTACAAAGAGGTCGCTATTACATTTGTTTTAAAAGTTTCAGGTATGAGTGAACTAAAAAGAAAGGAAGAATATTTGTCATCCCCCACTCGTACAAAACAATTAAAAGCATGCTGGATTAAGATAAAAAAGTCTTTAAAGGAAATATTGGTCATTTGTGACACTTTAAGTGTCAAAAATGGCGAGTTATACTTAAAATTGATTGAGTGAGACTTGGCAGGAACTATCAGATAAATTCAAGACCCAAAATTGATATTAAATTATATGCTTATGAAAAAAGAATAGTTTGAAGAACATTTGGAGATATTAAAGGCCGTGTTAGCAGAGAAATTTAACAGTTTGACTGAGTACACAGAGCAAGAAGTCGAAAGTTGGCTAGTTAACTATGTTAATAAAAATGAATATATTGAATACACGTTGCACCAAATTTTAGTTGACTTTAGATATCTTGAAAGCACATTATTTGACATTAAAGTCAGGAAAGAGATAACCATCACTCCTATGAGGGAATACAAAGAAAATTGGTTAAAGCAAGATTTAATCAAAATAATTGAAGAAGGTCAAGCATAGGTGGTTGGTACCACTCATGTGACTGCATCAAAAGAAAATACAAAAGGAACATTGTCCAATAGATAACACGAGAGAGAAATCCATCACAGTGAGTAAATTGATCACATCCTTCCTTATTGTTTTTCTCTTCTTGTTAAGGAATCATTCAATTGTGTCTTGTCGTTCATGAGAAAACATAATCGATTTCTGATCGTTTATCTCTGTCTTCTTTTTAGGGTCAAACCTGTTTCACTTTCATTTTATGGTCCATGGGAGCTTAATCCTTGTCCATTTAGGACGAATGTAATTTTTGTTTTCACACTATTAAAGACTATTATTATTTTTTGAAAATCCCAAAAAACTATTTTGGGGTTTAACTTTAATGATATCTTGAACTCCAATTTATTGAGCATAATATATTTAAAGTTTTCCTATCATATTCTTTCCTATTATGAATGAAAAATCTTTTAAAGTTCTCTCAATTGTGGGTCTTTGTCTTTCTTTTCCATGAATATGATCAAAACTATGATATTGTGATGGATGTGAGAATCATATTATTGTTCTTGTAATTGTTATTTATTTCTGTACAATATTTCTGCATATATATAGTATTTTAATATTTGAAGATTCCTGGTCCTCTTCTCAAGAATTCTTTTTGTTAATGTATATTTTTTTCAATCAATAATATTTTACATTTTCATTGAGTGATAAATATTGGGGTTTTCTATTTATTATTTTCCTATTTTGATACTTTAGTCCAAAGATATCAAGATTTATCTTTAAGAAAAAACATAGGAGTAGCACCTCTGTAAAAATGCAGGGGGGGTATTTTATCATCGTGAGGTTGCTTTTTGGACCTTAACTGATATAAACATCAACAAGCATGTAGGCTTGGTATGGAAGATGTTGGAATACTAAGAGGGGGGATGAACTAGTATTGACCAATTTTTACCATGTCTTAATCAGAATATGTGATCATTAAGTTTATTAGTAGTATATCATCAATATATCATGAGCAGTACCAATCAACAATGCATAAAAAATAACAACAGATACACAATACACCATAATTTATGTGGAAACCCAAATGGGAGAAAACCACATAATTCTTTCTTATTATATCAAATATTACAACACCAACTTCCAAATTCTCTAGCACCAATTAGAAGGAGGCTCCAACCCCCTAATTTATATGCTCCAACTTGAAGGAAGCTTCAACTCCCTGTGTTCTCTGCTCCGACTAGAAGGAGGTTACGACCCCCTGATTTACAGGCTCCAACCCAGAGGAAGCTCTAAATCCTTGTGTTCTTCAGTACCAACCAGAAGAAGGCTACAACCCCATTTCCTTGCCCCATATTGCCTCCTTGAAATATAAGTGTAGACTTAACCTGTCACTACCGTTGATACTGTCACTTCCACTATCATTGATACATTAATATGTCACTGCCACTATCACTTCCACTATCACTACGACTGTCATTGCCACTATCATTGTCACTATCACTATCACTGATATACTATCATCAACCAAATATAACCATATCCACTCACATGGATACCAAAACCATCATTAATATGTGTATCAAACTATATGCCATAACAAGCATATGCTATATCCATACACCATGTATCATATCCATTAACCATGTACCAAAAACTATACCATATCATGCATCGACCATGTACCAAAAACTGTACCATATCATGCATCAAATATGTACCAAAACCTGTATCATATCATGCATCAACCATGCACCAAAACCTATACCATATCATGCATAAACCATGTACCAAAACCTGTACCATATCATGCATCAACCATGTACCAAAACATGTACCGTATCAACCATGTACCAAGATATGCCATACACCATGTAATATGAGATGTGCCTAAACCATATGCCATATCACTCATGATATGTCTCAATCATGCCATACACCATGTACAATACCATAACATCAATGATGTGGCTCAACCAAGTACCAAAACATAACCAAGATGCATCAAGATCACCAATAAATTTACCTCATACATGTGCCAAATATGTCCCTAAAACCATGCACCAAATATGTGCCTAAAACCATGCACCAAATATGTGCCTCAAAGTAGATACCATTCATCCAAGATGTGCCTTAAGCATATACCAAACATCTCCAAGACATGCCTCAAGCATGTGCCATGACATCAAGATAGAACAATCAAAATCATGCATACAAATATAGCTCAGATCTTGTAACACCCCTACTGTGTCATCATACCCTTCTTCAACCTTGAACACGAATCCTTCTTCAAATCAACCTTAGCCTCGTGGGACTAACCCATGCATCACACAAGGCCTCACGTGATGAGGGCTGTACAACCCATGGGGATGCCTCATGGGACACTTGTAGCCTGACCCGCGAGGGTTAGCTAAATTAGGGTTTTCTCAGGAAAAACCTTGCACACTTGCAATCCTGAAACTTTCTCCTCTGCACTCCTTCACTGCCTCAGATTTTCCATCTTAGATTCACCAATATATCACTTGTTCACTTAGAATATAATCGATAAACTTGTGTGTGTCAATGTACTAATGAGAGGCTCCTTGAGGTGTATTTATACTTCTTCAAAGTTACTTCTTTCCTTAACTTTAGGGTTGACCTATACTTTCTTGTTATAACCACTTTAACCTTTAATTAATGTCTTGTAATTTCTTGTTGCAACCGTTTAGGGGATTCTTAACCATTATTCGAGGCTTTCAACTTCATGGGGGCATATCTATTCAACCATGAGGAACCACGTGAAGTACCACCTACCATTGGAAACGACACGATGAGGGATATCCATCTATGAGGGTGTGTTACATTCATTTGAATTGTCCTTCATGGTATTATTCTTCAATCAAATTTGTTCTCCATGACCACACCATCGAGGCTTCTTAATAAATTAACCACTTGGCCATATTTCCATGGCTTCTTGTAGACCTCTTCAAAGAATCTTTCCTTGAGGGTCATTCTTAGAGCTATTCCATGAGGGAATCATTTTGGAGACTTCTCGAAATACACCCATCTCTTGGACTTCTTCTAGGGTTGACATCAATGAAAACTAACTTTCCAACAATATCCCCCTTTGGCATTGATGGAAACACTCACACTCCCCCTATGACATTGCTCCCAATATTTCTCTCCTCATGTTTCTCTCCCCCCTTTGACATCAATGGAAAATGGTAACTCGCTTTGGGGATTCTTCCCTTGTCTTCATGCTTCTAATATTTCTCTTCAGCTTTTGTTCTTTCTCTTCCCTTTTGACATTAAGGGTAACTCCCTTTGACGATTTCTATCCCCTTTTATTCTTTTGCAATATATCGTGTGAATCAATGTGGGGCTTCCTGTATATTCTTTCTTTCCTCTCTTCTAGTGCTTCTTATCCATTGGTGCTTCCTCTTGTAATTCACTGACATATATTAAAAACATTCATATAAGATTCCTTCATCATGTCTTGTCATGTTCATTTCTTAAACATTAATGACCACACTATTTGAAAATTTCCCTTTGACGATATCTCTCCTTTTGATGGTTTCTCTTCCCATGTATTGTTGTTCCTTTCACTTCTTTCCTTCCCAAAATCTGCAAACACTTCATACTGTTTGAAAGATAGTTCTTTGATCTATCACAACTGCTAGTTCGACTCCCACTCTTCATTATTCATATTACTGGGACTCTTCAAGTCAGATGTCTTAGAAGAATACTTCAAGCTGCTATGATGTTGAGTCATATTCCTCTTCATCTATATATTCATCATCTTCTTGAATTATGACATCTTCCTCTTCATTGTCTTCCTAAATTCTGACATCTTTCTCTTCAGCCTCTTTCTAAATTCTGACATCTTCCTCTTGACTTGTAGATTCATCATGATCTTGCGCTACTGCAAATCCTGTGAGTATGATCTCTGGGACATGTTCTTCATTAACCTTCTCTTGTTTTTATTTTCTTCTCCAAACCTTCTTGTATTTGACATCAGTGTTTTCCTTCATGGAAGACTCCATCACGCTTCTACAGTTCCGAGCTATGTGTCCATATTTGTGGAATTTGTAACATTCAATATTGTGAGGGGCCACACAAGCATCTATTGATTGAACATTTCTTCCATGCTCCATGCAATCCACATCTTTATGTGCAAAGTTATTACATGTAAAACAATAAACCAAAAAGAAACTTTGATACCTGGAAGCAAATGATCCTCTTTGTGATGTAGTCCTTCTGAATTCATGCATTAGTTGATCTCGGGCTTCTCTTCTATTGTTTCCTTATTGATGACTAAATATTCTTTGATACCTGAAGGTATAAGTTCTTCTTGGAAATTCACTTCTTCTGTATTCATTCCTCTGATTGGATGATCTTCTTCCCTTACCTGAATATTCTTCTTTGAAGGCTTGGGACTTCTAATGAATTCTACGTAACTATTTTATTTTGTTTTTTTCATCATGGAGCTTGAACCTTTCTCAAAATGAATTTTCTTGTATCCTAGTCCATACTTGTCACTGCATGGCCTTTTACTATTGAGAATGTCTTCTAGCACTTGAAAATTTTTCAAGTTCTTATTGATCTTGTTGACTTAAAATCTCAATGACACGACTTCTTCTTAAAGCTTCTCACACTCTTTTTCTTTCTTTATCACATGGATATGCATTATTTCTTCCATTCCCTTTCCTTCTTCAAGTTGGGTTTTCAGGGAGATGATTTCTTCTTCAAGTCTTCTTTCTTCTTGACTGAATTCTACTTCAAGCTTGTTTAAATATTCAGATCTTTCCTTAAGATGGATTGTAATAATATTTTCTCTCTTTTCTTCTTCTTTTACCTTGATTTTGAAGTGAGCAACTTCTTCATAATTTTTATTTTATTTTTTAGAACCTTCCTTTTGCTTGATCATTTCTTCTTTGAGTGACCTGTTTTTATTCCTTTCTTTCTTCAGCTGAGTTAAGGCACTGATTAGTTTTGCCTCAAGATCCACTTCACCTTCTTATTCATCACTTTCAGGAGTTCCTTTCTGAGTTTCTGATGGCGTCTACCCGGGCACCTACCTCAGCAGGTCCCACGCCTGACCTCCCGGTCTTAAGGATCGTTCAATTTTATCCACTGAGCCAAAGTGGCTCTTTGGACTCCCAATGGAATCCCTGTGAAAACCCTGATCCATAGGTCCTTCCTTCACCCTGTCACGGCCTTCTGGACGACCATGAACAAATTCCCCACAGGGGATGTAATATCGGGTTTCAGGGTTTCTTGGTCCCTGACGTTGAGAGTTCTTTATCTCTTGAATTCCTGATCTCCGATGAGCTCTCTTCCGGCCTTAGCCCCTACTGGCTAGACTCTCTAGTCCATGTGACTAGTTCTCATAAGACCGTAGCCTTATATTCCTCCCGTCGGGGTTTTGGCCTTCAAAATCCCGATGAGCTCTTTTTCCCGCTAGCCCTCCAGGCTAAGCTCCTGGTCCACGTGACCTCCCTCTATATGACCAAATCCATACCTTCTCATCGGGGTTTCAAGATTTTCAATGTCGATATGTAATCGTCCTCAGGATTCGCGATCCCTCTGCTTGAAATATACAAACATAGTTCTAGCTCTGATACCACTTGATGTGTATCAGAGTGCTCTTTATCTCTTGCCTCTCTTGCCTGAAATATACAGACAAGAACAAGGCTCTGATACCACTTGATGGCGTCTACCCAGGAACCTACCTCAATAGGTCCCACGCTTGACCTCCCGGTCTTAAGGATCGTTCAATTTTCTCCACTGAGCCGAAGCGGCTCTTTGGACTCCCAATGGAATCCCTGTGAAAACCCTGATCCACAGGTCCTTCCTTCACCCTGTCACGACCTTCTGGTTGACCATGAACAAATTCCCCATAGGGGATGTAATATCAGGTTTCGGGGTTTCGTGGTCCCTGACGTTGAGAGTTCTTTATCTCTTGAATCCCCAATCTCCGATGAGATCTCTTCTGGCCTTAGCCCCTCCTGGCTAGACTCTCTAGTCCATGTGACTAGTTCTCATAAGACTGCAGCCTTATATTCCTTTCGTCGGGGTTTTGGGCTTCAAAATCCCGATGAGATCTTTTTCCCGCTAGCCCTCCAGGCTAAGCTCCTGGTCCACGTGACCTCCCTCTATATGACCGCAGCCATACCTTCTCATCAGGGTTTCGAGATTTTCAATGTCGATATGTAATCGTCCTCAAGATTCGCGATCCCTCGAATCCCGACATGCTCTTTACGCACTAGCTCTCCTATCTAGGCTCCTAGCCCATTTGACCCTTATCCCCGTGACCACAGTCTTATCCCTTATCGAGGTTTCAATATTTTCAATGCCGCAATGCATTGGCTCACGGGATTCCCAATTCCTCGAATCCCGAATCTCTGATATGATGATAGCTGGCTCCTTAAACAACACTTCCCACTTTTCCGATATACTGATAGTTGTCCCCCACGATGGCTCCTTCCTTCTTGTCAGGGTTTCGGACTTCGCGATTCCTAAATGCATAAACACCTTGTCACCAGGATTCCTGATATCCCGATGACCAAAATGCCGATAGACGACTTCTTGTTGGGCCTTTCCCCGATAGCTCTGATTACTTCCACGTGTCCCCCTCTGATGGACGGTCCTGATTAACTCTCGGGATTTCAAGACTTGTGATGTCCCGACTTTCACGACCTCAAGAACTCTGATTTCCCGAGCGCTGATGTCCCGATGTCTAGTGCCTGGATCTCTCGAATGGACGATTGCGTGACACGTGTCCTCTCTCAGATGGACGGCCCAGATTTGTGTCAGGGTTTCCAAGGTGGACTTACCCGATCTCCTGTCCATGGGAATGCCGATATCCTGACTCCCGACGCCTTGATCTCCACCACGTGTCCCCACTAACGGATGGTCCAGATATTCCCGAGACTTTTCCTATGGAAACTCCCGATTCCTTGTCCTCGTGACTCCTGATGGTAAACCTCATGCAGCTCCTGACCAATCTGACGGATGACGGGTAACTTGCTCAAGATCTGATGACCCAGATCTGTTCTTCTGCGCACTCACTCTAGAGGCTAAACTCTGCGCACCTTCACCCGATCTAACGGTTGACGGGTATCTGAGTGAGATCCAACGGTTCACGATCTCTCCCTTCTACGCACCCCCTGGACATGAATACCTTCCAACGGTCCAGATCTCCTCGGTCGATCCGACGACTGTCATTTCTCCTCCTGAGCTTCTGCGCACTTTCTCCCTGCACTTGGAGGAATTCCAAGTTCTCAAAGGCTCTAACCTTTATCTTCCTTTTCCTCTGCAACTCTTCGACTTTAAGCCTCGTCTGCGCTCTTCCACGATGCTATTCCTCCTAGATTTTACTCCCAAATCCTCAAAGGATTCTTTGACTACTGCACTCCTTGCAGAGTCCTCACATGCATACGTCGATGCTATCTCTTCTGAGCTCCTCACACACACAGACCCCTAAGGGATTTTGTCTTTCTTTCTTCTCCTGCAGATGGAGAATATAATGCCCTCCTGGCTATCCTTCTGCTCCAGCACCCTCTTTCTGAGCCTTTCAGGGTATTCAACAACCTTGTGAAGATCCCTCAGTGGATTCTTCCTTCAAATCATAGAACTCAAGAGAGTTCTCTTCTCTTCCCTGTGCTTATCTGCACAATGACTCAAATGCCCACCTGGCAGAGTGTCTTTTCTCAGAACTTCCAGCAGTTCTATCCTCCTGTGCACTCCTTGCACCTGCTCAATGCCCACTTGGTAGAGCCTCACAGAATCCTCAGTGATTCTGATTCTTCCTGAACTTCTGAACTCACAGCAGAGTTCCTCCAAACACACCACTATGCATATGCTCAATGCCCACTTGGCAGAGCTCTACAGAACTGCTCAGAGATTTTGTCTGCAACTGTGTCTTCTCCCACACAACCTTACCTCCAAGGTATTCAACAACCTTGAGGTCTTCCCTGAGTTGTTGATTCCAGCTCTTGTGCCTCAGCACGTCTTTGTCTGAACCCGCAGAATTCATAAGTGCAACCTCTATGCACGGCTATCAGAACCCACAACATTCTGTCACACCCTCCTGGTGTGAAGCCTCAAAGACCTTCAATCCTGGAAATCAAGAACTCCTGCAAATGGACACCTACAACATACATCTACAACATACAAAGGAACACTCACAGACATTCATTCAACACAGAATTCATGCAGGAAAAATTGCTTCTGTTTTATATAAAAAATGGCAAATGCCTGTAATTACAAGGTGTTCTTGAGCTCTCTCTGGCTCTTCCTAGACTCCTACTAATCTAACTCTACAAAATGAGATACCAAAATCTCTTTTACCTGAGGGGGCTCTTTGAGCGCTTCCCTCCAACCTACCTACCCTATTCAATTACATTGAATGGGCTGTCTAGTCCAGAATCAGATCTAGATCTCAGCCATACAAACATTAATGGCTGATCTACTCTACACCTGCACAAAGGCATGTCTCTACAACTCACCAGCTTAGACATTTAATTACATTAAATTCAGATTTCAAATCAGGTTGTGCCTCTGTTTAACATGTGACCTGAATTTGCTGACGTGGCTGGCTGACATGGAGAGATGCTCCTGCATCAGTTTCCATGGCCACAAAGAGTACTCTTTTTGAGTCATTGTTGCTTTGATAATCCTCATCATATGAAGAACTTTCTTCTTTTGAGTAAAGACTTTTCTTGAAGAAATTATTCTTTTTTCCTTTCTTGTTTCCCCTTTTATATTTATTTTCTTTCTTGGGAGCTTCTTCTTCATCACTATCTAAATTCTTATCATAAGGACATTTAGAAGCAAAATGACCAATTCCACCACAATTAAAGCATTTTAATGGAAGCATACATTTGTATTCGTCGATTCCTCTCTTCAACTTCCTTACAAAGTTGACTATTTTTTCATCTTTGTCTAAATCATCGTTGCAACTGCAAATTGACTTTGACTTTTGCTTATTTTTCTTCTTGGATGCTTTAAAAGTTGTTTTCTTCCTATATGGGTTCTCTTGTTCTGTTCTCATTTCATAAGCTGCAAATATTCCATGTAGTTCGTCCATGCTTAGCATATCAAGATATACTCTTTCTTCTATGGCTGAAATATTAGGATCAAATCTCATTGGAAGAGACCTTAGAATATTTTGGACAATGATTGGTTCTTTAAATTCTTCTCCCAAGCCTTTAATAACGTTCACTATTTCATCAACTTGTAGAAAGTAAGCTGCAATATCTTCATCTTCCTTCATTTTCAGCTGTTCAAATTGACCTCCATAAGTTTGAAGCTTGGTCACTTTGAATTTGGCATCTTGTTGGCATAGAGGTAGACCCAGGGTTTAATGCTTCAAAAATGCACCGAAAAAACCCTAACTACCGGCCCTTTCGGCAACACCTGCGAAGCAGATGAAGTCTCACCCAAGGTAGAGGCAGGGGGAGTTGTAGGAATCAAGTGTCTACAACCAATATGGGACACAGATATGTGATTACAACACTTAACATAACACTTAGACAACAACATGCATTAGATTATGATTCTCATTCACCTCGTAGATTAACCCTTATTATAGATCAATGCAGTAACAATCAAGATCAAGCAATTAAAATCACTTAGCACATAGCATTAAATCATATCTAGCATTTATTCATCTTTACTACCAATAAGCACTAAGCTACAATATTAGATGCATTCATTATAATAACAACAACACTAAGCAAATAACCACATAAACAACATCACACAAAGCACATCAAGACACATGATATACATGGTTCATCCCAGTGTGGGGCTACATCCACCAACTTCTTCTTCTTTATTTAGTCTTCAATATTCTTATATTCATCTTCTCCTATGCACAAAGCCACATAGCCCAACTTCGTAAAGGACAAGAGATCTGCAGGCTGCGCACCATATCCTCCTTCCCGAAACTAGGTCAAGGCACAAAGCCAACTCCCTATTAGCACAAAGCCTTACTTTACACAACCAGATCACACAAAGAAATTTACAAAACACTTGCACTTAGCTCTGCATGTCTTAACATACTCTTTGGATGAAGCCAGCTAGTCATGCACTAAGCCAATGGCCATCTATATTTCTTAGCTACTACTTGTTTATACATTTACAAAAATTCCTAAACATGGGTAAACCCATGGGCCGACATCCCATAACCCGTTACATAAACCCAAGTAAACCCTTTGCTGGGTCCAAGAGTTCAAAAAATAAGTGATATCCTATGATCTCAGCTCCGCCTTGGCACTCCATCTTCGACCAGCCTGTCTAAGTCCCAAAAGTGGTCAAACACGACCAATGTTTCCTCAAAACTTGGTCAAGGGAAAATAGGCCCCCAACAATCACATGTGACTCATCCCAAGTCACTCAGATCTGGACAATGCTTCTTTAAAGGCATCGAGCTTAGCTCGAGATGCCTCAACCTGTTGCTTCGCCAGAGCCTCCTGCTTGGAAACTCCTAAATCATTTTCTCTGTAACAGTCCCTTCCAAGCGTTGTTCCACTGTCATAACCATCTGGTCTAGCTGTGAGCCTTGTCCTTCAATCTCTTCAAAAATCGTGCAATCTTTTTCCTGCATCGGATGGAGTCTTTGTGTAACCTCCATGACTCTGCTCTAGATGGAAGTAACATGCTACTGGATTGTGTGCCGTTCCTGTGATCTTTTCATCCTCTCGACTGCAGTGAGCAACTTCAGCTGTGCCTGGATGGTGGATGCCTATTTCTGCGCCTCCTGGAGTTGTGCTTCTAGTTTCCTCAGCTTTGGTTCTTCTGCAAGGTGTTCATAGGTTTGCGCACTACGATAACCCAATTGCTTACATTCTAAGGAGAGTGCCCTGATGTTACACATTATTTTCATCACCCTTATGACCGTTAATGATGTAAACCTATCTGTTACCTTCAGAGGGGTCAGTGGCCTGAATTCCTAAAGAAAGAAGGGGGAAGAACTTTCCCTGAGAGAAGAAGTTGTATTTTCCTGTGAAAAACCCTATTTTGGAGGATTTTCGTAGGCTTCTCTATATGCAGGGTGCGAAAATGCCTGATTTCTACAGTTGCACTATAGCGAGGTCGCAAAGTTTCTACAAGCTACATTACAGCTAGGGTATGGTGGCCTTTGTACATGGGAAAAACGAGCGTCTTCTCGATGCTTCTAGAAGGAGAAGCTTCTATGGTGAGGTGGCCTCTGAATGGTTTGAATCTTACTCGCTTTCATGATTTAGTGGGATCATCCTAACCTCCTCACCTTATCCTCTTCAACTTATAAAAGGAGAGGAGCTCTCATGGAGAAAGTTAGTTGGATTGAGCTTAAGATTAGCTTGATTCAGTTGAGATTGTTAGCTTGGTATGTTGGATTTGAGATTTGCTTTGTCAAGATAGATTGTGAGTAGCTATCAGATCCATGGTCTTAGAATCCTTGGAGAAAGAAGTGTGTGGGAAGCAAGGAATCATTGGAAGGAACCTTACGACATCAAGGCATCTGGTTGTAATCTCTCTTCCTATTATTAATATAATATAGTGGCATGTTTCTTTCCCATAGAATTATCTTTATTTTATTGCATAATTCCTTGATCATATGCATAGGTTGTCATTGAATATACTCTCTCTGCTTTCACTTTGGTTGGTTTGTGTCTCACTGCAGGATCAATATCACAAGAGCGCCGGAGTGAAACAGGAACAACAAAGACATAAGGAAGCGACATTTGAAGGTATGTCCATCATCTTTTTTTCAGTAGTAAATTTGATGATTAGAGCCTAGGTAAAGCGCCATGTCCTGTCACGTTTTGTTTTAGATCTAGGTGGATCTAGGGGGATTAGTCTATGTCCACATTCACCGATTTACCCGATAACAAAATTGGCAAGTCCACTAGGGATCAGATTGTTTTCCTAGTTTGTCTTTCTTTCTTGCTTTGAATGGTTGGGTTATGTTTTCTGAGTCACCGGAAGATCCATCTTGGCTCTTTGACTGTTTAAATTCATTGGAAAAACCTTCATACTCTTTATTTTTTCCATTTTTTATTTGATTTCCGCACCCTACTTTGAGGTATAGTGCGGCGATATACGATTTTCGCACCCTACCTTTGTGTTACAATGCAGAATTTCCACACTGTATTGGTCTATAGCCTGTGGAAATCAAGGATTTCCACACTGTATTGGTCTATAGCCTGCGGAAATCAAGGATTTCCACACTGTATTAGTCTATAGCCTGCGGAAATTTGGGAAATTTTGATTTTTAGTGGTTTTTCCTTAACCAGACCTTGGATTTGGTTTTGGGGTGATTTTTTGGTTTTGATTATGATCTGTTTATAGTATGCTTGACAGCTTTGAAACTGATTTTAGCCATCTTTGCTTTGTTTTCTTTTGAAAGATTTAGTCTCTTGCTTTGAGTGTCTTTCAGTTACAAAGCGTTGTTTTTTCTTTAGAATTGTTTGGTGAAAGTAATTCTTTTTCTTTTATTGAATTGTTCATGTTAAAAGATAAAATTGTTTGGGTTGCTTTGTTTCATGTCGATTTTCTATTTATTTTAGCTATCTTTGAAACAAAAAAGTTTTAATTTCTTGCTTTATATTAGATCTGGGGCATCCTTGCATTTGAAGTAGCGAAATTGCATGATTCTTGGCATTTGAAGTAGCGATTTTTGATTCATGGGGGGGGCATGAATCATGTATGGGTGTACAGTCTATTTGTCTCATTTCTTGAAAATATTGATATTGACGAGTTTAGTAAAATTTGGGACATTGTACATTTGGGAATGGTAAATGTTTTCTCCTTATCGTAGCATAGCTTTAATCGAAATGAAAAGATTTCATCTTCATCTCTTTGCATAACTTTTTAGTCGGTCAAAACACCATTTTGTCCATGCCATTTTTCCTCTTGAGTAACAACAACCTTAAAAATAAAGCGCTTATAAAATTTGATTAGACATTTTTATATTTTCTGGTAGAAAACCTACATTAGATTAGTTGTAGGGCTTTGGAATAGGTGTGAAAGATAACTTTCCAAAGCTACAAACAAACATAGAATCTTGAGTTAGGGAGCGATGAAATCCACTTATTGCATTTTGTCCCGGGAAGCCCTTCTAACACAAGGGTCAATCACGAGGTTGCATTGAGACTGACAGAGTTACTCACCCTACTTTTTTAGTCTTGGTATAGAGATTGCACGTATTATGGGGGTCGCTTGAAAGGTATACCCACAATGATGAGTGGAAGCCTTTCGAGTTGATTTCGAGCTAGATACCTTGCCTTTGCACATGGATTGGACTGTCGATTGTTTCCCCAGGCATCACTGTAGTAGTTGGTAACCTTAGTGGCCTATCTCTTTAGGGTCTTTACACAAGGTGAATATGGAGGGCAAGTCTTCACAGTACCTGGAATCGATGTTGGCCAAACTCACTTGGGCTCCTTGGAGGGTATACCCATGATTATGTGTGGGAGCTTGCACCAGGGTGTAAGTTTGTTAAGTAGGTCATCAATGTAACTTTTCCACCCACTCTATCTCAACCCCTTCTTACTTTGTTCTCACAACATTGGACTTCATCACCAACTAGTGTGTTCATTGTGAGAAGGTTTTGTTTGCTTGCTTGCTTACTAGACTTTTAGCGTGTGTTGTTTGTTTTCCCTAGTGGTCTCTAGGTTGGATTTTTGTTTTTAATGGCGTCAGTTACCAGAATGACCAATGAAGGAACCCCTAATCTAGGGGAACCTTTTGTTTTTCCTTCTTATGAAAACATTGGTCATCCTCACATCGCTACTTTGAGCCTTCTAGGCCTCACAATTAGATCGCCGGTATGGTTGTTTTCCACTTAGGTAGTTCCGAATGTAGTTGGTGCTTCATTAGTAAGAACTTACCCACAAGAACATCAACCTCATGTTGATCCTTCACCCTCTTCACCAGTAATATCTTCTTCGACTTCTTCGCTTGCAAGGTCTCCTTCTATTTCATCTTCTTTGCCGAGTGAAAACTTTGAAACTAGTAACTCGGTGGATAAGAAGAAGAAGAAATAGAAGAATAAGAAGAAGAAAAATAAACAAGGATCTAAAATTCCAACCACCGCCGGACTTGTTGGAAAGAAGCCAGTTACTGTTGATCATGCTGAGAGTGTTGATGATGTCAAGATCACCCAAACAACCCGTAAACCTAGGTACCCTTGCAATATTTGTAAGGGTATACATCTTCTTAAGGATTGCCTTGGTCTATCCAAGGTTATAGAAATATGGTCTACGCACCCTCGCCAAACCATGTCGTCAGCCTCTGAACAACATACTGATGACCTCCCGTCAACTAGTCAAAATACCCCTGGGAAGAAGAAAAGTAGAGTGAAGTTTCCTTGTAGGTTATATAGAGGGAGTCATCAAACTCACCTTTGCCCTCATATGGATGAAGCCTCAAAATTACTGGAAGACGTGACTGTTTCACTACCTCAACTTCCATCTTCTTATCACAAGATCTCTCCCAACCCACCTGTAGTTGATGGAATGATCAATCCGGTTCCACCGTCGGTCATTCCGGTTGATCAAGTCGTCAATCTGGTCACATCCTTAGTTCAACCAGTTGAGAAAGTGGTCGATCCGATACCATATTCGATCGATCCCACTCTCCCACCAGAGAGTAAAATCTAAGTGGTTGATCCGATCCCATCCTCGGTCAGTCCCACTCTCCCGCCGGAGAGTGAAACCAAAGTGGTCGATCCGTTTCCACCCGTCGACCCCATTCTCCCCTTAGAGAATGAAACCCAAGTGGTCGATCTGATATTGTCATTAGTTGATCCTAATCTCCTGCTCGAGAGTAAACCCAATACTGCCCATGTTTTTCTCGTTGATACATAATCTACCGTGTCGGGGGGCATTCCTCCTTCTCCCATGGAACCTCCTCTAAGTAATGAGGCCATCCTTTTTAATTGGGGTGTGCTAACTGGACCTCGTCTTCCCTCTCACATTTATTTTTAGATTACAGTACAGGTTTGTGGTCAGGACATTCCTCAGACGTTGATAGATGAAGGTGTGCCCATTAGTATTTTGTCCTCTATTACTTGGAAAGCTTTGGGTTGTCCTCAGCTTGTGCCGGTTACGCAGAATATGTTAGATTTTAACAGAAGAACTAGTCAACCTTTAGGCACCCTTCCTCAGTTTCCTGTAACTTTTGGAGGGAAAACTACCTTTATTGATGTCATGGTAGTCCAAGACCCCTTGGATTTCGCTTTACTCCTTGGGCGGGATTATGTCTATGCCATGAAAGTTATTGTGTCCACTCTTTTTCGTGTGATATCTTTCCCTCACGATGGAAGAATTGTGACTGTTGATCAACTTTCATTCATCAGTCTTGATTGGATCACCTCCCTTAGTGGTTCTTATATGCAGATAATATCGCCCCTGCCACATGTTAATTATGTGGCGTTGTCTCCCATGAATTCAACTTCCGATGATTTGGATCCAGTAGTTGACATGGTGATCTCTTCGATTGGGGTTTTAGATCCTGATCTCTTTACTCCTACCACGGCCCTCAACCCGTGTTCCTTCTAGAGTGGGTTTCTTCCATCAAGTGAAGATCTCTTGGAGGCCATGCCCAAGTTTACCTTGACGTGGTTTCCTTCCAGAGTACTATCCTCTTCGAAGCCATGATCAAGAAGAGAGTCATGAGCATGGTTTTCTGATTTCAATCTCATTAAAAAATGAAACCAGCCTTGAGCACAGTTTTCTATGATTTCAATCTCGTTAAAAAATGAAACTAGCTATGCGGATAGTTTTTGCGTCTCTATGTCAACCTCGTTAAAAAATGAAACATAGGTTACGAGCATAGTTCTTATTTTTTTTTCAAGCTCGTTAGTAAATGAAACATAGCTCTAGGGATTGAACCTGGATTCTCGAGCATAGTTCTTATCTTGTGTCAATCTCATTAAAACATGAAACAACTTCCCCCTCTCTATTGAGTCAAGTCCTTCATCTAGTATTTGAAGCTTCATTTCATATACCTTTGGTTGAATGATGAAGTTGGAGAAGAGAGAGAGGAATCAAATATCTTGAGATTAGTACTACTTTACTAGTGGGGCTAAAGGCCACCAACCATGCGTTGGGAAATTACAAACATAGTTTTCTATGGTTCAAGATTTTTGTAAAAATGAAACCAACTACCTCAAGCATGGTTTACTGAAGCTTGTGTAAAAAGTGAAACGGGTCAAGCATAGGTTTTTAGTTTAATCTTGTGTAAAATAAATCTATCCCAAACATAGTTTTGTTTTGTTTTTAAATCTTTAGCGATAGAAATGAAAACAATCGAACTTAGTCTTTGTTCTTTCTCATGCTCCTTAATACGTGAGAATAAGTTACCCGACTTAGTCTTTGTTCTTTCATATGCTAAATCAATGAGAATGTAGAAATTAGCTTTTATCACTTTCAGACTTCTGTTATGGGATGAAATTCATTGGAATGTGTGGACACTAACCGATCTCCTAGATCCACCTAGATCTAAAAAAAAAGACAGAGGGAATACTACTCTTTCCCTAGATCTAGTCCATTGAACAAACTAAGAGATGAGGGTTGTGGACATACCTTATGAATTTCCTTAGATATCTGTGTTTCCAAGCTTTGCTCGATGCTCGTCTTGTCCAGTCCTGTCAAATGAACCAATGGTAAAGGCGGATTAGCAATGACTAGTCTATACATATGATCAAGGGTATGTAATAAAGTGACATCATCTTTATGGGAAGAGACATATTACTGTATCAATTAATTGAAATTAGGCACCTGGCGAGCCTTGATGTCATGGTCTCCTTTAGATGGCTTCTGGCTGACACACACTTACTCATGCCTTGAAGAAAATCAACTACTTTATTGACCTTGGTGACTCTCTTGTAACCTTTAGCATCAGGTCCTCCCATCTGATCTTGTGATTCTCTAATCAATCTCTTCTTGATTCTTGCTCAACAGCCTCATGAGAAATCTCCTCAATATATAGGAAGAGATAGTTTAGTTACTTGGATAGGAATGATCCGGGTATCACGGATACCCGATTACTTGAGTAACCATTCGAAAACCAACTCACCCTTCTAGAAGATTCCTTTCTAGAGGCTTCGAGAATTCACTTTTTTCCATTCTTTATAAAGTGTTAATAGCAGGTCTGATTGCAGAAGTTCACTTTGACAAGCGACACAGAAACAAGCATTCGCGGTGAGTATATAAACAACCTGCCCTGCGAGAAACAAGCATTCTCGCAGGTGAATATATAAGCAACCTGCGAACATGTTTCAAAATGTGAATTCTGGAAGAAGATAACTGTAACTTTTCTCAGGAAAGTATCCTTGGTAAAGAGCTTGATTTTCCATTATCATAATATCATCATGACATCATCACAATGACCAAATTTGTGGATAACAGACTCGTAAAGGTTATACGAAAAGGAACCCCCTGGAGTTCCCTTTAAGCTCTTTTTAGACTCTCTAAACATGAAAATATTGTCGAGCAACCTTGTTCTTTTCATGATCGTTAAAGTATTTGAAGAAAAAATCTATTTAGCGATAGTTTCGGTCTCATCAGACTACTTTACGAAAAAGGAACTGAGAGAGTTTTCTTTAAGTGTTTTTCAGACTCTCTAAACATGAAAAACCCCTAAGTTTCCTTTCTTTGGACTCGTAAAACAAACATCGAAAGACCCATATGGGACTGAACCACTCCTTCCTAGGGTTCGTTAAACATACTTCGAAGGACTCATCCAAAGGATGAGCTTACATCAACAAGCATATTTTATCCTCCTCAAGCTTGCGTAAAAATAAAGAGGTGCTCACCAGAAATGGTGGGGGGGGAATTTGGAAAGAAATGTGTCTAAACCTATATTCTATGGAAGAGTCTCTTTTGAACATGACACCCTCTCACTTGCCTTATGTCTAGGTTGGAAAACCCACTTGTCTCTTGATCATACTCCTTTATATGATTACAAATTGGTCTGTGATCCCTATTGTTGAGTCAATGTTTCCAAGATAGTTGTTGTGTCGTCAATATGTTCAAAGAGAAATTCAACCCAGAAATCCTCCTATTGAGTCGGCCATTTCTACAGTCCTTAAGCCTTCTATTGTGTCGACCATCCTTGAGTCAATCTTCAATAGCTGATTACTCTGATCTACTTCAAATCTTGTTACTTGTTTCATGTCATTGATGGGGGATACATTAAGGCCCTCCTGTGACGAGTCTTTTCCTATCGAATTCAACTCATTATCCAAGAATTAGACTTAGAAACTAATTGGTACCTTGGAACTTGCATGCCTCAATGGCAGGTTTCCTCGCTTCCGACAGTGGGTTTTCATTACTGACCCCTGATCAGAAGATTCCACCTAGTGTTCAACTTCAACTCATTAATTCACATTCGTTGGATTGTACTAGTGTACCTTGGGAGTCATTGACATTAATGGTGATTTCCCTCACACTTGTTAACGATATACACTAATGACCAGTAATCAAGTGGTTTCTACCATGTTTGACTTCAACACATGTATTCACATGGATAGATTCATACTATAGAGTGGTGGAGATGAAGACCCTAGATCTTTTCTGATAGATTCAGGTTGCATTGGAGTATATTCAGATTGTACTAGTGCATAGATCCACAGTGTATGTCTCATGGTTATGTTCAAATTTGAGTCTTTAACACATAGATCCATAGTGTATTTTTGGTGGCTATGTTCAGATTTGAGTCATATTGGCATGGATCCACAATGTATGTTTGGTGGCCATGGCCTGTCTTACTTGACATGGATCTTTGCATGTTGGTATTTATGCTTTGAGTCATTTGTATTCTGAGTATGGGAATTCCTACCTGATATATTATTGTACTGTATTTCCTTGTTTGTTGGCAGGTTTCTGACCGACGTGTTCCTTGTTCCCTACACACACTCGACAAAGTATTTTAGCTATCACTCTGTTCTAACTTCATACTTTGGGGGGGCTCTCTGTTACACATTATTTTCATCACCCTTATGACCGTTAATGATGTAAACCTATCTGTTTCCTTCATAGGGGTCAGTGGCATGAATTCATAAAGAAAGAAGGGAGAAGAACTTTCCCTGAGAGAAGAAGTTGTATTTTCCCATGAAAAACCCTATTTTGGAGGATTTTCGTAGGCTTCTCTATATGAAGGGTGCGGAAATGCTTGATTTCCGTAGGTTGCACTAGAGATAGATCACGGAGTTTCCACATGTTGCATTCAAGCTAGGGTGCGGTGACCTTCGTACGTGTGAAAAATGAGCGTCTTCTCGATGCTTCTAGAAGGAGAAGCTTCTATGGTGAGGTGGGCTCCGAATGGTTTGGCTCTTACTCACTTTCATGATTTATTGGGATCATACTAACCTCCTCACCTTATCCTCTTCAACTTATAAAAGGAGAGGAGCTCTCATGGAGAAACTAAGTTGGATTGAGCTTAAGCTTAGCTTGATTGGGTTGAGATTGTTAGCTTGGTATGTTGGCTTTGAGCTTTGCTTTGTAAAGATAGATTGTGAGGAGCTATCAGATCCATGGTCTCAAAATCCTTGGAGAAAGAAGTGTGTGGGAATCAAGGAATCAGTTGGAGGAACCTTATGACATCAAGGCATCTAGTTGTAATCTCTCTTCCTATTATTAATATAATACAGTGGCATGTTTATTTCCCATAGAATTATCTTTATTTTATTGCATAATTCCTTGATCATATGCATAGGTTGTCATTGAATATACTCTCTTTAATTTCACTTTGGTTGGTTTGTGTCTCACTACAGGATCAGTATCACAAGAGCACTAGAGCAAAACAGGAACAAGAAAGACATAAGGAAGCGACATTTAAAGGTATGTATATCGTCTTTTGTTCGGTAGTAAATTTGATGATTAGAGACTAGGGAAAGCACCATGTCCTGTCGTGTTTTGTTCTAGATCTAGGTGGATCTAGGGGGATTAGTCTATGTCCGTATTCACCAATTTACTCGATAACACCTGATCCTTAGAACTACACTCTTAGCTACTTCCTCCTTTTGGTCGTGCACTTCTTGCAGAGTGCTCAACATTGCTTGAAGCTATAACTCTATTATCCATGCTTGAAGCTACTAAATGGACTCAACGAGCTTCCCCACTTGAATCTTGGTTGACTCTTCTTCCTCCTGTGCCAATATTGGCATAGAGCGAAGTGTTGTAGTCACTTCCTCTTTGAGTGTAGTCTGCTCTGCGAGCAACTAGTCTTTTTCTTTCTATACGTTTGCATTGTCTTTCTCGAACATCACCCGAATTTCATCTTTCTCCTTCTATGCAACTCGAAGTTGCTCTAAGAACTCCTCCTTTTCTTGCTTCAAGGTTTCTGTAGCCTTCTCTTTTTCTTCTTAGACTCGCTGAAGTTGAGCCTCTGTTTCATCTTCTAGCCTTTGTAACTGGGTGGGATTATCCCCCAATTCTGTGATTTTCGACGAAGAAGGCTCAGTAGGTACTACGCGGCTCGAATGGATGGCTTTCTATATGTCCTTGATCTCTTTCTTGATTCTTTCATACAGTGTTTCCTGCTTCGCTCCATGTCTCTGCAAGATATCCTTTGAAGTGGCCTCCATGGCTGTGATGATTAGACCGACATCATCCTTTGTGAGCACATTCTTCAACTGAGGCTTATTGGCATGGGTCTTCTTTCTTGCTAAGGGTTTCTGTGGAGAAACCTTCCTTTTCTTTGATGTTTCAGCCTCAGTAGGGGGATCCTTCGACGGTGTAACATCACCTTTGTCTTTCTTTTCTCCTGCTTCCCCTCCTTATTCTTGGTTTACTTCATCTCCTCCTCCTCTTTTAGGTGAGTCAGGCCTACTATCCTCTGAGGCATTGTCCTCCTCATCAGTTTCTATGTTCTGTACTTCCTCCATTTTCTTATTTTTCTTGGCGCTACTCTGCCTGGCATGCTCGACTCGGGTGACCAAGGGGATTCCAATGATGTCGGGGTCGAAAAGTTCTACATTGTCAATCGGTACAGGGAACTATGTTGGCCATTCTTTGGTGATCTCCTCCATATCTTCATTGGTTAATTTATAATAGGACTACAATTCCTCCTTACTCTCATCCCTGCATGCAATGATGTAGATAAAGTGCCGATCTGTGTGAAACTTTGCTAGTGGTCTGTATTGGTGCAATATATTCGGGGTCATGTGTGGGAATGAATCAATAACAAACTTCAGCTGCTGGTAGTAGGCATGGAAGACAACGTTCGACTTCCACTACTTTGACATGTCATTTATATACCACAAGGTGGCGAACCTTGCAGCCAATGACTCCACTTCTGGAAAATTCGCTCCTTCCGACATATTCCAAGCGACAAATGAGATTAATACCAGTAACCAACTGAAATGGAATTCGTAGCCCTAGTCCTACGCTTTGCGAAATTATTTCTTGAGCTCGTTGATGAGGTAGCTCACCCAATTCATTTTCATTCCTTCTACGCACTTCCCTTCGAGGTCTACTACGAATCCAATGACATGTGTTAGACGGTTCTTTCTGACGAGCTTGCCACCTATAAGATGACAAGATAAGCGTATTGTGCCATCCTGGATGGAGGCTACCTTGTAGCCTCACTTTCCCTTTTATACATTGCCATAGTCTTCCTTTATGCGTTGTGCTAGCGAGCGATCTGAAGTCTTCTCTGGGTAGAATTGCTGAGGGTCCGGTCCTTGTATGCTCAGTCCTGTGATGAGGTGGATCATCGTTGGATCCACAGTGATGTGCCTGTCAAGCCATATATACCCTCCATGGTATCATGACAAGAGGAGTTTAACACAAGCGTTAACCTCCCGATGTCGGCCAAAGTGAGGGATCTTCATCACGTTCAATATTGTTGATTGTGTAAGCTCCTTAATCCATGCCTGGTAGACTATGTGTGGCTTCTTCCCAGTTGTCCTCATCAAATATCTATGCGGCGTGATCATCGTGTAGTTATTCCTGTCTTCGAGGTTAAAGTAGTTGTTCTTCAGAGCTGGGATGTGTCCTAACTGGGGTCCAACTACGCATATCCCCTTCGGGATGTACGCGGTGATCAATGTGTACTCAAAGTCATGTGGGATACTGTCACGGGTAACCGCTCCAGCCAAAGGCTGTATGTACTTTGGAAAGACTGACGGGATTTGCTTCATGTTAGCCAGATCATCTCGGTTCTTGCTTCTCTTCTCAGTAGCACGGCTAGAACAATGTCCAGTCGAGGGGGATTCTTGCAATCCACCAGTTGATGATGCTTGTATTCCTACAAACATAACTCTCTCGGCCATGAGCTCCACAATAGTTTCTTTGACAGAAGTCTCTAACGCGCTAGCTTCGCCCGAAATTCACACTTGTAACCGAATAGAGAGGGTAGGTGAATAGACAAGTGAGGTAATCAACGAACGTTGAGGTCTAGAAATCATAATGAGATACAATGGATTCTCTTTTTAGATTGGATAATCATGGGTGGCAAAAAGTGGTCCCAACACAACGTTCGACAAGTTAAATAAACAAGTGTCGTAACAGATTCCTCCAACGGGCAGGAATGCCTCAATCAATACGAATCAACCTGTTATGGTGTGGCCTCAATGGTCTAATGACGGTCTTTCCATCAATAACTGCATTTCTAGATGTTCCAGAGCATCATTCTAATGGTCGAGGCACCTCCAACGGTCATATAGCTTCGTTGTGGCGAAGTCCCATTTTGCGTGGTTCTGTTATTCTGGCAGGTTCAAGTTCTGCAGATCTGCCTCCTACGAAGTCTTTTATGGAACTTATCAAAGTTTTTCTAACTTGGATTTCTTCTTACTAAGCTTCCTTGCCTTCTTTCCTATGATACGAGTCTCTGAATTCCTCTTTCCATTCTTATTCTTATATTTTCTTAGCATAGTGACTTCATGCCGCTGATGTTCTTTCAAAGGGTTCAAAGGTAATACCTCTTTTCTTGCTATGTCTTGGGTGGACATACTTTCTTCTTGCATGGATAGGTCCTTCAAACCTTCTTGTGCTCTTTCAAAGTTGACAACTACTTCTCTTTCATTCTGATGCTTTGACTCAACTTCTCGTTCTTCTATCAATCGATCTATTCTTCGAGCTATGAGATCCCTTAGTTCTTGCTTTTTCTTTTCTGTAGCTTCTTCCTTTGCTTCCCTTCTGATCTGATCATTCTTAATCCAAATCTTACCTAACAAAAGTGGAAAAGGGGCGTTGTTCTCAACAAATTTAATGACTTCAAATTCATCTTCAGTCGATGTTCCATGAGCAATCATAGGTACATTAGTAACTCTTCCACATAGGGTTATCATCTTTCCTTTAAACAAGCCTATTCTTCCCAATGAAGGTATCATAGTAGGCTTTCCCAAAATTTCCCAAGTGATTTCTGGCATAATATTCACATGTGTTTCTTCATCCAATACACAGTCTATGTCAAAGTGTTCTATTCTTGTAACCATGCGTTCTTTCAAGATATCTGGTAAACTGATGTCTCTGTGATCATCCACTACTTCTTTTAACTATATTAACATAGTCTCTGACTCTTTTTTTGTATGATTCTTTAACATATCGTTGGTCTCTTGACCTTATTTATAGTTTTCTTGTCTCATGTTCATCTTTTCAACTTTAACAATCATTCTTGGGAAATCCTCAACCTCATGACCAATAGCTTTACAACAAATACAAATAGGACCTATACCAGGGCATTCCTTAGCAATGTGTCCCAATATTTTTCAATTATAACATAGTGTCAATCCTTTCTTTCTTTTAAAAGAGCTCCAACCTTTCCTGTACTGCGCACTAGGATCATAATGCTGGACCTGCAATCTGCAAAAAATCTTTCTAGGTTCCTGCATCCACTTATTAGTCCAAAAATTCTTTCTATGCATAGGAATAACATATCTTTCTTTATTTCTATCATATTTATTCAGATCAACTCTTTGTTCTAACTGTGCCCTAGTTTTCAGACTATTACAAAATATATAAAACATACCTAGATTCATACTTTCGAAGAAAAAATTTCCACTTATCTTATCCTTGCCAGAGCACAAAGATTTAAGATCTTACCTCTTTTCTTCAGATCTAGTTTCTTTATTAGCACAGAGCTTTGTGAGTTAAGTAGAATATTGCTCACTCCAGCTACAAATATATGCACAAATCTTTCTCTTTTCTTCAGTTTTCTTCAGTTCCCAACAATCAAAGTTTTAGGTCCCGACAACATAATGATTTGTTGGCACAGGGGCAGACTCAGGGTTCAACGCTTCAACAATGCACCAACAAAACCCTAACTACCAGCCCTTTCGGCAACACCTGTGAAGCATATGAAGTCTCACCCAAGGTAGAGGCGGGGGAGTTGTAGGACTCAAGTGTCTACAACCAAGCTGGGACACAAATATGTGATTACAACACTTAACAAAGAACTTAGCCAACAACATGCATTAGATTATGATTCTCATTCACATCATATATTAAACCTTATTACAGATCAGTGCAGTAACAATCAAGATGAAGCACTTAAAATCACTTAGAACATAACATTAACTTAGATCTATAATTTATTCATCTTTACTACCAATAAGCACTAAGCTACAATATCAGATGCATTCATTATAATGACAACAACACTAAGCAAATAACTACATAAACAACATCGCACGAAGCACATCAAGGCACATGATATACGTGGTTCACCATAGTGTGGGGCTACGCCCACCAACTTCTTCTTCTTGTTTATTTAGTCTTCAACCTTCTTAAATTCATCTCCTCCTATGAACAAATCCACAGAACCCAACCCAGAGGACAAGAGATCTGCAGGTTGCACACCAGATCCTCCTTCCCGAAAATAGGTCAAGACATAGAGCCAACTCCCTATTAGCACAAAGCCTTACTTTACATATCCAGATCACACAAAGAAACTTACAAAACACTTGCAATTAGATCTGCAAGTCTTAACATACTCTTTGCATGAAGCCAGCTAGTCATGCACTAAGTCAATGGCCATCTATATTTCTTAGCTACTACTTATTTATACATTTAGAAAAAGGCCTAAACATGGGTAAACCCATGGGACGAAATCCCATAACCCGTTACATAAACCCTAGTAAACCCTTTGCTAGGTGCACAAGTCTGCAAAATAAGTGAGATCCCGTGATCTTAGCTCCGCCCGGGTGCTCTATCTTTGACCAACCTGTCGAAGTCCCAAAAGTGTTCAAGCATGACCAATGTTTCCTCAAAACTTGGTCAAGGGCCAACACATGTCCTTAGTAGATATTTTGAAGTTTGTCCTAAATTTTCTTTGCAGAATCACAATGGATAACCTTGAANACATAAACCCTAGTAAACCCTTTGCTAGGTGCACAAGTCTGCAAAATAAGTGAGATCCCGTGATCTTAGCTCCGCCCGGGTGCTCTATCTTCGACCAACCTGTCGAAGTCCCAAAAGTGTTCAAGCATGACCAATGTTTCCTCAAAACTTGGTCAAGGGCCAACACATGTCCTTAGTAGATATTTTGAAGTTTGTCCTAAATTTTCTTTGCAGAATCACAATGGATAACCTTGAAATATGTTGAACTAGCCAGGCCACTCATAATAACATTCGTAGCCCTCAAATTGTTTTCACTTAGTTTCTTTCCATATTTATCTATTGAGGGAGTGGCAGGAGTCATGTATATGTCTACTATTGCTTTCCATACATCAAATCCCTATGCTTGCAGAAATGTTTTCATCCTTCTGCACCATAAAGCATAGTTCCAAACATCAAACACTAGTGTTCCATTTTTAGTGCACTCCATGATATTCCTTCCAATGGTTAGACTATTTCTTGAAGGAACCTGCTCTGATACCAATTGTTGGAATACCGAGAGGGGGGGTGAATCAATATCAAGCAATTTTTACCATTTATTAATCAGAACATGTGATCATTAAATTTATCAGTGATACATCATCAATATATCACAAGCAATACCAATCAACAATGCATAACAAATAACCATAGATACACAATACACTAGAATTTACGTGGAAATGCAAATGGGAGAAAATCGCAAAATGCTTTCTTACATATATCAAAGATTGCATTCATAGGAAGCACCAACTTCCAAATTCTCCATCACCAATTGGAAGGAGGCTCCAACCCCCTATTTAGAGGCTCCAATCCCCTGATTTACATGCTCCAACTTGAAGGAATCTCCAATTCCTTGTGTTCTCTGGCTCCAACCAAAAGGAGGCTACGACCCCCTAATTTACAGGCTCTAACCTGAATGAAGCTCCAACTTCCTATGTTCTCCAGAACCAACTGAAAGGAGGCTATAACTCGCTTTCTTTTACCCATCTTTCCTCCCTGAAATATAAGTGTATACTCAACCTATCACTGCCACTCATATTTTCACTGCCACTGTCATTACCACTGTCACTATCACTGTCACTTATATACCATCATTAATGACCTATAACCAGATCCACTCACATGAATACCAAAACTATCACCAATATGTGCATCAAACTATATTACATAACAAGCATATGCTATATCCATACACCATGTACCATATCCATCAACCATGTACCAAAAAATGTACCATATCATGCATCAACCATGTACCAAAAACTGTACCATATCATCCATCAACTATGTACCAAAACTTGTACCATATCATACATCAACCATGTGCCAAAACCTTTACCATATCGTGGATCAACCATGTACCAAAACTTGTACCATATCATGCAACAACCATGTACCAAAATTTGTACTGTATCAACCATGTACAAAGATATGCCATACACCATGTAATATGAGATGCTCCTCAACCATATACCATATCACTCATGATATGTATCAATCATTTCATACACCATGTACCATACCATAACATCAATGATGTGCCTCAAACAAGTACCAAAACCATGACCAAGATGCATCAACATCACCAAGAAATGTACCTCACATAGGTGCCAAAGATGTGCCTCAAACCATGCACCAAAGATGTGCCTCAAAGAAACTACCATTAATCCAAGATGTGCCTCAAGAATATAGAAAACATCTCCAAGACATGCCTCAAGCATGTGCCACGAAATAAAAATATAACAATCAAAATCATGCATATAGACATGCCTCAGATCCCGTAACAACCTTGTTGTATCATCATACCTTACTGCAACCCATAATAATCATCCTTCTTCAAATATGCCTCAGCCTCATAGGACTAACCCATGCATCACACAAGGCCTCGTGTGACGATATCTGTACAACCCACGGGGATGCCTCGCGGGACACATGTAGCCTGACCTGCGGGGGTCAACTAAATTAGGGTTTTCTCGAAAACCCCTCGCACACTTGCAATCCTGAAACTTTCTCCTCCACACTCCTTTGTTGTCTCAGATTCACCAATAGATTACTTGTTCACTTAGAATATATTCAATAAACTTGTGTGTGTCAATATACTAATGAGAGGCTCCTTGAGGTGTATTTATACTTCTTCAAAGTGACTTATTTCCTTAACTTTAGTTTCGACCTGTAATTTCTTGTTTTACCCACTTTACCCTTTAATTAATGACTTGTAATTTCTTGTTGCAATCATTTAGGGGCTTCTTAACATTGTTTGGGGCGTTCAAATTCATGACGACATATCTCTTCAACTGTGAGGAACCACGTGAAATAACACCTACTGTTGAAAAAAACTGGATGAGGATTATCCATCTATGAGGGTGTTACATGCATTTGCACTATCCGTGATGGTATTATTCTTCAATCAAATTCGGGCTCCGTGACCACACCATTGGGGCTTCTTAACAACTTAACCACTTGGCCATATTTCCAAGGATTCTTGTAGACTTCTTCAAAGCATCTTCTCACGAGGGCTATGCTTAGAGCTACGCCATAATGGGACCACTTTGGCGACTTATCCAAATACACCCATCTCTTGGAATTCCTCTAGAGTTGACACCTAGGGTTGACACAAATGACAACTACCTTTCCAACAAAAGCACTATATATTGGTTATAATCAAGAATTGCATAGTTTGGCTCCAAGGTAAATTGGGTTGAATGTGAAATCTATAAAAATGCCCATTTTTATTATATGGTAGAAGCTAAATTTCCAAATAATGGGATCACAATTTTTTTTGGGGGTAATAGGATGATCATCGATCCATAGTTAATCCACTAGATATGGCGGCACTGATTGATTTCAATTTTTTGGGAAATAAGAATACTAGGAATGTGTTAGGGTCCTAACCCGCACATAGGTAGAACAATATATTCGGATGTAATAAAGGTCAATATTAATAAGGCCTTTCAATAAAATAGAATAAGGTGGATGTAAGAAGACCTAATAGAAGCTTCTGCTTCTAGAAGGATCTTCC
>SNQJ01S0013401.1:35240-67619 GCA_010110895.2 Picea sitchensis | reverse complement strand
GAGGTAAAAAATGTGACCCTTGAAAAAATGATAACTCGACAAAGTTATCGTTAAGTTGGTAATATTGTTATGGATTTGATGTTTGGTTGTAAGTAGTAGATGGATATGTAGCACCAACCACTCCCCCAACTGACAAAGATGGAAAGAAACTCAACGAAAACAACTCAAAGTCTAAAGGCACCATTATGAGCAGTCTGAATGATTCAATATTTTTCAAAATTATGCATTGCNAAAAAAAAAATGGTAAAAAATATTTTTAAGATTGAAAGAAGTATGGTAAAATAACTAAAAACACCTTTGAAAAAAATAAAAAATAAAAAATTTGAAAATAGATGAAAAAAAAGCATTTAAAAAAAAATTGTGGAAATATTATGGATCAAAAAATTTAAAATATCAAAATACCACCTAAAAAGGGAGGGGGGTGCTACTGGTAGCACCATTTTTAAAAACGAGGTAAAAAATGTGACCCTTGAAAAAATGATAACTCGACAAAGTTATCGTTAAGTTGGTAATATTGTTATGGATTTGATGTTTGGCTGTAAGTAGTAGATGGATATGTAGCACCAACCACTCCCCCAACTGACAAAGATGGAAAGAAACTCAACGAAAACAACTCAAAGTCTAAAGGCACCATTATGAGCAGTCTGAATGATTCAATATTTTTCAAAATTATGCATTGCAAGACCACAAAGGAACTTTGGGATAAACTTCAAAATATTTACAAAGGAGATACCAAATTCAAGGGAGCCAAGCTTCAAGTCCTTAGAGCTAAGTTTGAGCAACTGAAGATGAAGGGAGATGAAGAAATTGCAGCCTATTTTCAATGAGTTGATGAAACAGAGAACACTATTAAAGGACTGGGAGAAGAAGTTGATGGATCAATGGTCGTTCAAAAGGTTATAAGATCTCTATCTATGAGATTTGATCCTAAGATATCATCCCAGGAATAAAGAACAGATCTTGACAGTTTGAGCATGGACAAGCTACATGGAATATTCATAACTTATGAAATGAGGTTAGAATAAGAGAATTCAATCATGAAGGAAGCAACATTCAAAGCATCCAAGAAGAAAAAGAAGAAAAACAAGCAAAAGTCAAAACCAGATTGCAGCTACAATGATGATTTAGAGGAAGATGAAGAAGTGGAAAACTTCGTAAGGAAGTTAAAAAGAGGAACTGACAAGTACACATGTATGCTTCCATTGAAATGTTTTAATTGTGATGGTATTGGTCATTTTTCCTCTAAATGTCCTTATGCTAAGAATAAAGGTAGCAATGAAGAAGAAAACCCTAAGAAGAAAAAGAAAATTCAAAAGGGAGACAAGAGAAGGAACACAAATAAATTCTTCAAGAAAAGTTTGTACTCAAAGGAAGACAACTCTTTATCAGACCAGGATGATGATAGTGACAATGATTGAGAAAGAGTACTCTTCATGGAAGTAGAAGATGATGAAGAAGATTCCAAAGATTCTGAAGAAGAAGGCAAAGTCGATGTCAAAGTAGAATTAATTAGTGCCTTCGAAGAACTAGGGAAAGAAAGAAAGAAAATAAAGTCACTCAAGGAAGAGTTAAAGAAGAAATAAGGATCTCAAAATTCCAACTCAAAATAAATCGAGCAGATAATCACAAAGTTAAAAATCTAGGTAGAAGAATATAAAAGATTGAAGAAACACTTAGGAATCAGTTAGAAGATAAGGAGAAGATGATTGAAAGTTTGGAAGTAGAAATAATCACCCTAAGAAAATATCTTCAGTATAAATATATGCAACATAATAACACCAAACTATTGTATGAGATCATCAGCAATCAAAGGCCATACCATGACAGGTCAGGGCTAGGATACAATCAAATGCATACCAAGAAAGGTTCAAGGTCCAATACGACAGAACAAGAAGCAGAACAAAGCATCTATGCATAAATAGTTAGAGGTACTCAAGAAGAAAAACACAGAGAAATTGGACCACCTAGAAAATTCAGAATATAGAACCAACAATCAACAACATCTCAAGAAGAAGCCTTCAAAAGAGAAACACCGTTAAGACGATCCCCTACATCCAGGTATCAAACTGTTTTTCTTGGTTTATGCTATTCTTGTAAAAATTTAGGTCACAAAGTTGCAAACTGTAGAGCCTATGCCAAAAATAGAAGCAACTATGAAGGCTATTTAAACAACAATTATCTTAGAAAGTCACATGAAGAACAAAACAAAAATCACAACAATTTGGTTCAGTAAGTAATGAAATAGAGTGCTACGAGTGAAATAATTTTGGACACATGGCCAAATATTGTAGACTGACTATTCCTCCAAAGGAACCAAAGCAGAATATATACAATCATAAACATAAACCACAAAGGATACAGAGAAGAAAGTAGGATCAATTTAACATTGAAGAATGCTCTCTTTCTCGACAAGCGCAACACAAGAAAATTGGGTGGTATGTTGACAACGGTTGTTCGAAGCATATGACAGGTGACAAGCACATGTTTATGAATTTGAAGAAGGAATGAGATGGATCGGTTTCATTTGGAAATGATAACTCAACTAGAATAATAGTAGAGGCATAATCAAGCTTGGAAGAAAAGATGCCAAGGCATAAAATGTTCTACTGGTTGAAGATATGAAGCACAATCTTCTGAGTGTCAATGAAATGTGTGATCAAGGAAACAAAATTTTCTTTGACTAAAAAAAATGTGAGATAAAAAAAGAAGGATCAAACAAATTGGTGGCTATAGCTATAAGAACCCCAAACAACATATATGTCCTAAATTATATTGGAAGGAAAAAATGTTGCTTAAGAAAGGAAACTGAAAGTTGGCTTTGGCACAAAAGGATGGGTCACACAAACTTTGATAACGTTGTCAAAATCAGTAGAAAGGAAGTAGTGAAAGAAATTCCTGATATCTCAAAGCTATAAAATACTCTATGTGAGCATTGTCTACAAGGAAAAAAAACTAGGACCAAGTTAAAATTAAATGAGTACTCCACAACAAAACCATTGGAGATTGTACACACTGATCTATGTGGACCTACACGAATGAAGGAATTAAATGGCAAACAATACTTTATGCTATTGGTTGATTACTACACAAGAATGACTGTAGTTTTCTTTCTCAAGAAGAAGTCAGAGGCATTCAAACACTTCAAGATATACAAAGAGATGGTCGAAACTGAGATGGAATTAAAAATCAAGTGCTTAAGATCAGATAATGTAGGAGATTTTACATAAAAGGAATTAATGAATTTCTGTGGCAAACATGGAATAAAGAGACAATTCTTGGCAGCCAAGACAACTCAAAAAAATGGAGTGGTCGAAAGGAAGAACAAAACATTACAGGAAATGGCCAGAACCATGTTGAAAGATTCCATGTTGAGTGACATATTTTGGGCACAAGCGGTTCATACATCAGTTTACATCCTGAACAAAGGAATGCTTAGAAGTGATAGTGATAAGACTCCCTACGAGTTATGGAAAGGAATACTGACAAATATGAATCATTTTAGAGTATTTGGAAGCAAATGTTATATCAAAAGAGAATATGGGAGGATTGGAAAATTTGACTCTTGAGTTGAAAAAGGCATACTAGTTGAGTATTCAAGCAAAAAAAAAACATATAAATGCTTTATTCCAAGACTCAATATAATCATGGAAATAATCAATGTAATGATTGATGAGATAGATGTACAGAAGGACAAAGAAAGAAGAAAAGACTTAGAAGAGAAAGATGTCGAGGAAGATCTAAAAGAAGAAGAAGAAAAAGAAGAAGAGAAACCATAAGAAGAACAAGAGGAATATGAGAATTAGATGCCTCCTAAGAAACGTAGACGACGAGTACAAAAAATCATCCACTAAAACAAATTATTGGGAATAAAGATGCAAGAGTTGAAACTCGAAGAAGAAGAATTTCACTAGAACAACAACACCTAACATTGTTATCTACAGTTGAACCAAACAATTTTGAAGAGGCCGAAAAATATGAACACTGGATCAAGGATATGGATGAGGAATTGGATCAGATAGAGAAGAATGACACATGGGAACTGATTCCAAGACCAAAGAGCAAGAACATGATTAGTACAAAGTGGATTTTCTGAAACAAATTGAACAAGGATGGATAGGTAACCAGAAACAAAGAAAGGTTAATATGGAAAGGATACACTTAGATTGAAGGTATACATTTTGAAGAAACCTTTTCCCTAGTTGCGAGGATGGAAGCAATCATATTTATCTTAGCCTATGCATGTTAAAAAATAATCAAGGTGTATCATATGGATTTAAAATTGGCCTTTCTAAATAGGGAACTAGAAGAAGAAGCCTACATTGAACAACCTGAAGGATTTCTACTATCAGAAAAGAAAGACTATGTTTGCAGATTGAAGAAAGCACTATATGGAATCAAACAGGCTCTTAGAGCATGGTATTCAAGATTGAACAGGTATCTACAACAATAATGATTCAGGACGGGTAATTCAGACAACAATATCTACATAAATTTGGATCGAGACAATATATTGATAATTGAAGTTTATGTAGATGACATCATCTTCAGAAGTGACGGTGACAGGATGAGTCAGATGAAAAATGATTTCAAAATGTATTTGCTTGGTGAGTTGAATTTATTTTTGGGATTATAGATATGTCAATGTGATAAAGGTATTTTCATCTATTAGACCAAGTATATCAAAGAAATGCTAAAGAAGTTTGGAATGGAAGATTACAAACCCATGAGTACTCCTATGTAGACTAGATGCAAGTTAAGCAAGGGTGATGATTCTAAAGATGTAGATCATAGACTCTACAGATCAATGATTGTCATATTACTCTATGTGACAGTGTCAAGAATGGATGTGATGCAAGTTAAGCAAGGGTGATGATTCTAAAGATGTAGATCATAGACTCTACAGATCAATGATTGTCATCTTACTCTATGTGACAGTGTCAAGAATGGATGTGATGCAAGAAGTTGGATAGGTTGTGAGAATTCAAGCAACACCAAAAGAAATACATGTCATGGTAGTAAAAAGAATACTCAGATATCTCAAGGAAACAAAAGATTTTGGATTATGGTATTGAAAATGGAATGATCTATCGTTGGTAGCCTACACAGTTGTAGATTGGGAAGGTAGCATTGATGATAGAAGAAATACAAGTGGAGCAAATTTCTAGTTGGGTGAGTGTATGGTATCATGGTTGAGCAAGAAACAATTATCGATATATTTTTCCACAACGGAAGTAGAATATATTGCAGAAACAACATGTTGCACTCAGGTTCTTTGGATGAAAAAAACCTTGTAGGATATACAAGTGACGTACGATGAGCCCATTTCAATACTCTATGAAAACACTAGCGCTATAAGTATCTCCAAGAATCTAGTGATGCATTCTTAGATGAAACACATTTCGATCAAGTATCACTTTCTACGGGAACATGCTATAGAGAAGAAAATAAAGCTAGAGTATATTGGGACAAAATATCAAATTGCAGAGATCTTCACCAAACCTCTTCCGAGGGAGACCTTTAAGTGTCTTTGATAGAAACTTGGAGTAGTTTCTACTCCACAGTGATCCACATGGCATTGGACACAGGAAGATAGAGGGAGAGAAGTAAAGAATCTTTTGAATTCTTTTCATACACATCATATATTTACACGAGGAAGCACCATGAAGAAAAAAAAGATGCTTGTAGATAGGGGGAGAATCCCCAAGGAGAATTACCCTTTGAAATTGATGTAAAATGGAGAGAGATAAAACAAAGGCATGGAAACAAAGAGAAATAAGAGATGCATGAAGACAGGGGGAGAATTGGTCACAAGGGGAGCAATGGTCATAGGGGGAGCATGAGTGTTCCCATGCCATCAATGTTGTCATTAATGCCAAAGGGGGAGATTGTTGGATAGTGGGTTGTCATTGATGTTAACAAGCATCGGTTTTCATTGATGTCAACATATGTGATGGGTGTATTTGGATAAGTCTCCAAAATGGTCCCCTTATGGCATATCTGTAAGCATGGACCTCACGGGAAGACGCTTTGAAGAAGTCTACAAGAAGCCCAAGAGGTGTGGTCATGAAGCCCGAAGTTGTTTAAGGAATAAGGACATGTAGGACACTATAAATGCAGTGAAAACCATCATATATGGATAGTCCTTGTCGTGTGGTATGCCACGTGGTTCCTCACGGTTGAGGAGTTATGAGGTCATGAAGTTGGAAGCCCCAAAGATGGGTTACGAAGCCCCTAGTTGGTTACAAGACATTTAATGAAAGGGTTAAGTGGGTGTAACAAGAAACCCCTAAAGTAAGGAAAGAAGTTACTTAGAAAAAGTTTAAATATCCCTCAAGGAGTCTTTCATAAATAAAATTCACATACATCTCTATTTATTATCTATCTTGTGAATAAATTTTGGTCGAATAGAAAATCTGAGGTTGAGTTTGAGGTAGCAAGTCTGAGGGTGCGAAGGAATCTCGAAGGTAAAAGTCTTGGAGTTGCAAAAATTAGGAGTAACCCTAGTTTATGAGTATCCAGGGGCTGCAGGTCATAAGGGAGAATATGTACACGAGATGCAGTGGAGAAAAATGTGAATATCCGCAGGCAGTAGTGAAGGAAGTTGCATATATGTGAAAATATTGTGAAAGGGTGTGAAGAGATGCTTGCACTAGATTTTTTATATCTAGGTTGGTTTACTTATCTGTTATCTGATACAACAAAGTGTCTACAAGATCATATGTATGTTCTTTATGTGTGTTTATCATGGATCATATGGCACATGCTTGATGCATGTTTTGGAGGACCTTTTGGTTTATGGTTGCATATGTTTGAGGTCCATGTTTTGGTGTCATTGATACATGCTTGAGACATATCCTTGGTATATTGCATATGGTTGTTATGGTTCATTGTTAGAGGCACATATTTGTGATAATGACATATATTTGAGGGATATCTTATGGTATATGGTATGATGCATGCTTGAGGTACATTGTGGTACATGGTTGGATACTTGATCTTGATATGGTCCATATGAGTAGATCTGGTTGATATATCAGTGGCAGGGACAATGACAGGTTGTAGGTTGATGATCAGTTGCAGGTTGATGATCAATTATAGGATGATGTGATAGTGACAGGTTACAAGTTGATGAGAAATTACAAGTTGAAGTGACAGTGACAAGTTGATTACAAGTTGATTATCAGAGGTAGTGACAATATCGGTGGTAGTGACAGTTTGGTCTACATTTATATTTCAGGGTGGAAGGATGGGGAAATCAAAGGGGGTCATAGCCTCCTCCCGGTTGGTACCAAAGAACACATGGATTTGGAGCTTCCTTCAGTTTGGAGCTTGAAAATCAGGGTGTTGTATCCTCATTTTGGTTGGAGCCAAAAACTTTAGGGAGTGGTAGCTTCCTTCAAGTTGGAGCTTGTAAATAGGGGGTCGTAGCCTCCTTCCAATTGTAGTTGGAGAATTGGGAATTTGGTGCTTCCAATGAATTTATTATTTTGATATATAAGAAAAGCATTTTGTGGTTTTCTCCCATTTGGGTTTCCACATAAATTATGGTGTACTGTGTTTTTGCGTGTTTTCACATAAAGTTGCCCAGGGTCACAGTTGATAGCCATAGGTGCAGGCAAGCAGGTGAGTGCAGTTTGTAGCAGCAAAAATTCACTGTGCATTTTGATTTGGTATCATCTCTAGACACAGTTGGAGGGTTTGAACAATTGGTAGATGGATAAAACTTTAGTGGGGGCTAAAATACCTGACACACCCAGATCAAATATCATAATCAGATCGATGACCACCATTCATTTCGACGCCACAAATTGCATGGGCATTAAAATATGAAGGGCGGTCCGAAATCCAAACTGCAGTTTTGCAGGGTGGCTACATGGCGAGAAGCGGTGCATTTTAGGCCTGGAAGCGGTGTGGGTCCAAAATGATTTCGATGCCTCCAAAATCACATGTGCTTACATCGTCGTATCAAACAGAAGCACATGGTCTCCCCTTAATAGACAAATCACATCCTGATCTCGAGGAGGGTTCAACCAATGAACGAGGATTGAATTTTCCGGCCACCTGTTTATTCAGTGCCCAATCCATGAGCGACACGTGGTCACCCCCTAATTGTCAAGTTGCTTCTCCAATCCCAATATGGATTCAGTTAATGAAAAAGGACCAATAGATGAAACCTCAACTTAGTCCATAAATGAGAGGCATGGAAGCTATGGCCGAGGAGACAGAGCTGTCAGCCCAAGGTACCATGATGGACAATTTCTTCTTGTAGACCCATATTGATTTGAGCTTGCGTCTGATAGAAGAAAACACACATAGTTTGGCATAAGGATGTGCAGACGAAAGCATTGAATGAGATAGCCAGGTCACACTCCTGGAAGTTGTGGACTGATCTGATTATAAATAGATCAGTTTAAGATTTTGAAAAGCGGGGGTGTTTTTGGTGTTTTTCAGAGGCTGGAGAGCTGAGAGAGTTTTAGGAGAAGGGATCTGTATTTTTTAGTTTGTAAGCCTGAGGGCTTGGATTGTGAATATTATGTTATTGAATATTCCTTTGAGTTGTTTTTATGAGACTGTCTTCTTATCTTACATATTGTTCTATTTTTCTTGTTAGTATGTAATCTCTCTGATCTATGGATTCCTGAGGCGGTAGAGGATCTGTTGTTATCATGCCCATCTTTCATGGTTCGTCATACATTTTCTGTTTTTCTTGTCTGGATGTAATCTCTCTGATCTATGGATTCCTGAGGTGGTAGAGTATCTACTGTCATCATGCCCATCTTTCATGGTTCATCAGACATTTTATATTTTTCTTCTTGTCTGGATGTAACATCTCTCTGATCTATGGATTCCTGAGGTGGTAGAGGATCTGTTGTCATCTTGACCATATTTCATGGTCCATCACTCAGACGCATTCTATATTCTTTATCCTCATCACCACATAAATCCTTTCATTTTATAAGAAGTTTAAATACCTTCATTATTCACGATACTTATGACTCCATAACCCAATGGTCTCGAACTGATCTACAGTTACTTCTGGTATTCCTCTCTCTGCAGTCTTACTGATCCACCTACTCAAACCATTTCAATACATTTACATTTTGATGGGTACTGGGGTTATCCTCTTGAAGTATGAGGGTGACTCTCATTGCTAACATTAATGGCGCCATTACTGGGGATGGAAGTGAAGATATCTTCCCTGGGAGAACGAAAATGAAAATATCCAGTTTTAGATGGTGAACTGAAGCTGGACACATTATTTTGTCTTCTTATCTTTCATCATGGTGACTCCATTATTCAAAATCTTTTGGTGACTCCAATGAAAGGTGGAAAATCAAATGGCTATGGAGGCTATCCTATCCAAGAGGTTTTCCCCACTCAACTTCTCAGCCATAGCTGGTTATCCACATCCTGTGCCTCATATCGATGAATGGAAAGATCTGTTGCCAAGATTTTATGAAGGTAAGAATGAAAACCCTCTTGAACATGTTCTTGGATTTCATGCTTTGATACAGCAGCTTGACATCCAGCATGAAGACATACGTATGAAGTTGTTTATGTACTCTCTTCTAGGAGATGCTCATATTTGGTATCACTCTCTTGAGATTTCTAGTATTTCCTCACTCGAAGAGTTTCATGCAGCTTTCAATATGCATTGTCAAAAGTTTTATTCCTATGAGTTAATTTTTCATAGTTGTTGTGAGGAGTATAAAGAATGTGTTCAAGATATAATTGATTCTTATGAAGGTTGTGAGAATGAAGAAGATGCCTTGGACGAGGAATCACCTCTTTCTCTTCCCTATTCATCTACATCAGATGAAAATTTTATTTGCTACTCTTATGAAGAAAATGCAGAGGATATCTCTGTTCTTGAACCAGATGTTTTTGGTAGCCTTGCTTATGATGAAGAAGTTATTTCAAATAATGACCAAAAACAACCAATTTTTGATGAATATCCCAACGAAGATGATGAAGAGCAGAGTTTTTTCATGGTTTCTTTGGAACCTCGTTGCATGGTTCTTGTATATGATAATTATGGATCTGATCCTTGGGAGAGCCATGAAGGAGAAGTGGAAGAGCTAAATGTGCATCTTATCTCATCTCTAACACTTATAAATGAGCAACATGTTAAAGAGAAACATCCATTCATTGATATACATGAGTAGATCTCTTTCCATCAACTATCAAATGTTGCTAGAGAAGGAAAAGGAGAAGTGGATCAGCAACCTGCATCAACCTTTCACTCACCTATGATTCCATAGACATTCAACCATATGTGAGCAATTGTAAAGCAGAAAAGGCTTTCTGTTACCAATCTGGTAGGTTTTATCACCCATTTTATGAACCTTTGGGGGAGTACATGGAGTTGCATTTCCTCCATGTACTGAAGCCTTCAAGCTTTGTCATACCTTCAACATTTATTATCTCTTGCTGATCAGTGGAAAAGTAAGAAATTTTTCCGTTAGGAAGTTACTTGGGTGGATATGGTGGAAGTTTTCTTTCACCTAGCATATTGTAAAACTAAGTTAGTGCAGGATTGTACATAAATAAGCTCCTTCTAGAGCATGCATGCTTATTTTCTTTTTGTAAGTAGAATAGTGTACATATCAATCTGCTATCTTCAATGAAATGTATTTGAGCTCGAGTCCACAACCCAAAGGCTAAGGCACTGGAACTGCACATTCTTGGTAGCTCGTAGGGAGCATGCCATCCCCTTTGGATCAAAATGTTATCACATAAAGTTTCCCAGGGTCATAGTTGACAGCCATAGGTGCAGGCGAGTGCAGTTTGCAGCAACAAAAATCCACTTTGCATTTCAATTTGGTATCATCTCTACACACAGTTGGAGGGTTTCCATAGTTGGAAGACAGATAAAACTTTGGTGGGGGCGCTAAAATAGTTGGCGCACCCATATCACAGATCATAATCAGATCAACAACCACTAGTTATTTTGACGCCACAAACTACACAGGCGTTAACATCTGAAGGGCGAGCGAAAATCCAAACCACGGTTTTGTGGGGTGGCTACGTGGCGAGAAGCGGTTCATTTCAGGCTTGAAAGCGGTGTGGGTCCAGAACACTTTCAACGACCCCGAAATCACGTGTTCTTACACCGCCATATCAAACAACAACATGTGGCCTCCCCTTAATAAACAAATCACATCCCAATCCCGAGGAAGGTTAAACCAATGAACATGGATTGAATTTTGTGGCCACTTGCTTATTTAGCGCCCAATCCACGAGTGGCACATGGTCTCCCCCTAGTCATCAAGTTGCTTCTCTGATCCCGAGATGGATTCAGTTAATGAAAAAGGACCAGTAGCTGAAAACTTAGCTCAGTCCGTAAATGGGAGGCATGGAAGCTATGGCTGAGGAGACAAAGCTGTCAACCTGAGGTACCACAATGGATGATTTCTTCTTGTAGACCCATACTGATCTAAGATTGCGCTTGACATGAGAAAACACTCACAATTTGATAGAAGGATGCACAGATGAAAGCATTGTATGAGATAGCTAGGTCACACTCCTGGCAGTTGTGGACTGATCTGATTATAAATAGATAAGTGTAAGATTTTGAAAAGGGGGGGTGTTTTTCAGAGGCTAGAGAGCCGAGAGAGTTTTAGGAGAAGGGCTCTGTATTTTTCAGTTTGTAAGCTTAAGGGATTGGATTGTGAATATTATGCTATTGAAGATTCCTTTGAGTTGTTTTTATTAGATTGTCTTCTTAGTTTACATAATGTTCTATTTTTCTTGTCTGGATGTAATCTCTTTGATCTATGGATTCCTGAGGTGGTAGAGGATATTCTATTATCATGCCCATATTTCATGGTTTGTCAGACATTTTTTTTTTCTCATCTAGATGTAATCTCTCTGATCTATGGATTCCTAAGGCGATAGAGGATCCGCTATCATCATGCCCATCTTTCATGGTTCATCAAACATTTTCTGTTTTTCTTCTTGTCTGGATGTAGCATCTCTTTGATCTATGGATTCCTGATATAGTAGAGGATTTGTTGTCATCTTTCCCATCTTTCATGGTTCATCACTCAGACACATTATGTCTTCTTTCTCCTCATCACCACATAAATCCTTTCGTCTAATAGGCAGTTTAAATTCCTTCATTATTCACGATACTTATGACTCCATAACCCAATGGTCCTAAACTGATTTGTAGTTTTGTTATTCCTCTTTCTATAGTCTTACTGATCCACCTACTCAAACCATTTCAATACATTTACATTTTCATGGGTACTGGGCTTATCCTCTTGCAGTATGAGGGTGACTCTCAGTGCTAACATTGTGGATGTCTATTATGCTCTCTTGATTTATACTACTCATGATATATTGATGATATACTGCTGATGATGTTAATGATTACATATTGTGGTTAAAAGTGATAATAAAGTGCTCATACTGATTCACCCCCCCCCTTGCTATCTCGGTGTTCCAACAAATGCATGCTACTTCTCATTCTGCAGTGAAATAATATGTTAACAACTAAAATGATGGAATTATTGGTAATTCATAATTATGAGATCATTTCATAGGGTTTTTTGGATGTAGTGAAAAGAATTATATGCAAAAATAGTCATGTTAACATTGCAATTAATATGTTAACAACTAAAATGATGGAATTATTGGTAATTCATAATTATGAGATCATTTCATAGGGTTTTTTGGATGTAGTGAAAAGAATTATATGCAAAAATAGTCATGTTAAGATGGACTACAAAAAGGCCTTGTTGGGAGAAATATATTATAGAAAGGGATATCTTGGACATGGCAATGACTATTACCTACACAATTAAAATCTAAGTATATGTGGAACTTCCTATATTAATTTAAATCTAACTAATGTAATAATTATTTCAAAAGTTGGTTGACATATAGAGAGATGATTCATAATATTTATATACTTATGTTTATGACATAGGCGAATGGAAAATCTACATGGTAAGGGAAAATGATGACTATTGTAAGATGGAAAGCTCAAGAAGAAGGCCAATGTGATGACTTTAAAACGTATGATTTTCATAATTTATTGATTGAGTAGAGGCTTCCAATAAGATGCTTGGTAGTAAGAATCTATAATTTGATGCTCTTCTTGCATGTGAAAGCCTTGACAAAATGGATTGCCTAAGGGATTGTTTAACATAGAAGGGGATTCCTAATCCTAGAAGAGTAAGTGAAATAAGGAAGAGGTAACTTAAGTGAATCTGCTATGAGATTTTAACGTGTCATGCTTTTTGGGATCAAGGAGGGTGTGTCAGAAAGGAAAGTGAGTTGAACTCTTTCTCATGGAAGCCTTGTGAAGGAAATAAATATTCATACAAATGAGTATTAGACTATAATTACATACTTATTTTTGTATTATGAATATACATGCTTACATTGTGGAGTTGAGAATTCCTACTAATAGGATAATTTCTCCATAAAAATGGTTATAACATGTATGTTTTCCTTGATGATTGTTATTGGTGCAGCTGAAGAGGGAAGCCATGATTGTATTACTAGAAAAAGGAACACCAAGGATGATGTTGTTCCAAAGGGGGGAGGGATGTAATACTCACTAAGAGTATATGAGTATATTGTGTAAGTATATGGTAAGTGGGTAAGTAAAGTACCATTTCATTATATTTGAATTAATAATATAATCAATCTACTAATAAATAGTTGCACTTAGGGGTGATAACTCCTTAGGAGCACCATGGAGGCAATGAACCAACTAGAGAGGAAATATGGGTGAGTCCAATCAATATTATTTTATTTGAGTTGACAATTGTCCTTACCCCAAGTTTTCATGTATTTTTCCTTATGCGCCTTGATTAAATTATTTTCCCAAGCTTTAGGAAAGGGGGCACATATTTTTCATGCAAGTTGAGAGTGTATGAAAACCTTGGGAAGGAATGGCCAACCTTTGGGAAAAATAATCCTTTCATTCATTATTTGATGATTGAACATTGGTTGGGGGGATGATGGTATGATGGTGCCAAAGTATGCATGCTGTCAAGAGAGATAAGTAGCTATCTTTGTTTACTGGCATGCATGTATGAGAAACCATGGCTAAGAGTATGTGTAATTGTTATAGTTGAGATTCCTTGAGATTCCTTGGTTCCTAACATTAGAGATTTCCTAGCCAACCTATGTTGTAGCACTAGAGGGAAGTGGAATAGCTTGATGCATTGTTTAATAGTGAAGAGGATCCCATAATGGGATGATTTTAGGGGCTAAATTTCGCTCATGGGCTAATTTTCCATGGTTTTTCCAAAAATGAGATTCGCTATTTTAAAAATGATTTGCCCAAATTCTATAAGATAAAATTATTTTACTTAAAAATCGCCAAAATTTTATAAAAAATATATAAGATCCTTATAAATTTGAATATTTTTACAAAAATATCGCCAATCATTTATAGTTAGCATATGAAGGATTAGTAAGATTCGCCAAGGTTTCTACATTTTAAAATAAATTTCCATCCTTAAAATCATCCGTTTTGATTCCCATTCCTTCTGTTGTGTAGGGTCGAGGGGGAAATAGAGGTTAGTGGGTGGGATTGTTGTTATAAATATGGGCTGAAAGATAAATTCCTTGGCTGTAATAATTGAGAATTGGGATGAGTGAGGAAAATTAGATCCATATCTAGTAAATTACCATTGTTATTTTATTTCCTAGCATATGGGTGGCACTTATTCAAGTTGGTGTCTATGGATAGGACGAAAACTGCTCCCATGGAGCTATTTCCCCAAGTGAAATATCATAAAAAAATAAGTAATCTAATATTTATTTCTATATGTTGATGACTAATGTTATTACTGATACTATAATTAAGAATTATGTGCCTATTTAGTGAATATGCAAGGTTATAATTAAGAATTATGTGCCTATTTAGTGAATATGCAAGGGTGAAAATTAACATTGGGCATTTGTTTTGTAATTTCCAACCATGTGATTTTGTTGTAAATGGTCTTGCGGGTTTCTCAGAAGAGGCTAGAATCATTTAAGAAATATAATTTTTTATATGGGAAATGATTGGGTATATAAGCTACCACTTTTTTTCTACAAATTATGTTATTGATAGCTCATGTGTAATCAACAATATTATTTATGTATTGAAATGGTTGAATGTTTTCATGGGTAATGGATGAATTTGGAGTAGGAAATGTTATTTCCACTACTATATTGTAATTGCCTACAATTTCCATATACTAATGATGATTATAACTTAATTATATGATCAAGTATGTTACGATAAGTATGTGTGGGTTAAATTTTAATTCATGAGAAACTTGTCAGTTATTTGTTGTTCGACAAGTTTAACTGTTAAATGGATGGTATAACTAATGTGTGTTAAATATAAATTCTAAAAAGGAAAAGAAAATTTCTCAAATTGAATGGATTATATTATGGACTTTTTGTCAGGTTCGAGTCAAAATTTTACACTCAAACCTCACCAAATCATTCATCGAGTTGAGTTTTTCAACAATTCGTAACTAGTTTAGGGTTTCAAGTTTTCACATAGAGTAAGAAAAGGTAGTGTGAAGTTGGGCCTTTAGGATTTTACTTCACACTTAGTCATTGGTTCAATTGAGATAGAGAGGACAAGAATTGTCTTGAATTAGGGCACTTTGGATTTTAGTATCTATGTCTTTAAAAAAAGAGGGGTATGAGAAGTAAGGATTTTTTAGTTTATTCAATGGTTGGTGCATTTGAAATCGATTATGATTATGATTAACATTTTGTCATTCTTTTATACCGAAATTGTTCTGTAGGATTTATTCTCCAAAACTTAGTCTCATGATTAGAAAGGGCATCTTGACCTGATAAACACTAAGTAACTAAACTTGATGGAGAGAAGAATACATACATTACTTGTGTGCATGTGTGTACACCCTTGACAGAGTTGGGATGTGATGTCTATATTCTCACCTCTATTGTAGAGAAACCTACAATTATATGATCAGATAGAGGTCATGTAGAAATAATAACACATGTATTCAATCACATGATCAAATTACAATAACAGGAAGAGGTTCACAATGCATAGATATCGTATAAAAATTGGGAGCTCTCAAATCTCTACTCCCTCCATGTCTTTTGGTTGACTCTCTAACACTTCTTCTCTATTATGACTTAACCATTTCTTTCCAAATCAACTAGCAAACCTTATTGTTTTTTTAAAACCAGAACACAATATTTTTCATTAAAAAGAGGGGTTGCGCCATAACTAACAATAATTTACATACATACGTCCAAAATGATCTGAAACTAAAAATATTTCTTCTAAGACTGATGAAAACACTATGACCTTATCTCGACTGAGATTCCAAGTATTTAAGATTGTAGCATGTTTTACATATTGATCCAAAAATTTAACTACTTTAAAAAACATATCTAGTTAGGGAGGTACACGGTCTTAAGCTTCCTTCTCTTCAACATAGTGAGGGGAGCCTATTTCCTCCAACTCCATAGGATTGAGAGGCTATCCCCTCGTGTCTTCTTCCCTAAGATCTGATTGCTGCAAATTTAATGACCCCTGGTTGTTTGAGGTGAGAAAAGGAGGCTTTGTGCACTATGGGAGAATCGCATTGCTTAGTTGTTGGCATTTCACTTCCAGATTATCAATTCACTGCTACTAAAGGTGGAGAAGATTCATAATATTGATCACATTTTCTGCATTAGCTTGTTCCATCTCTGATATTTTTTCTCAGATACAATGAAGAGCAATGTTGATAACATGGTTAAATTCCTCATGCTTGCAGACAATTTTCTTGATTTCGTTCTAGTCTTGATTCTCCATTTCTTCCACGAAAATCCCTCGCACAAAACCACTAAAAAGAAACCCAAAAAATTGGAACATAATTGTAAACATGAATTTCAAACCAGAAAATCCCCAAATAGCTAACAACAATTCATGTTTTGTTAAATACTAATAGTGACAGAGTGGTGAATTCCTCTAACACAGGAACATGAAAAAACACACATAAAACCAGGGGATTCCTAGTGTATTCAACAAAAGGTACCAACATTGAGGGTATAATACCTCTTGATATTTCCTCTCATGAATCAAAATGACCACACTAGGCTTGACCCTTTAAATCCTAAGCTAAATCCCTTCCTGTTGAGCCATGTTGAGACCAAAAAATCCAGAGTGACTCCCTTAGCAACTAGACTTATCTATGTGAATTCATCATCCTCAATGCCATCCCACATTTCAACCACAAAATATTGAATACTTGCATCCCCACTACCACAATTCATATGTGCAGGCTGCTCTGACCAGCTGCCATTCGAACCTTGAAATGTCTTATTACAGTTGAGCATTAATGCAAAATGGAGGTTCATTTCCATATGATTCACTAAGGTATGGGGGAGGAGCTAATGACCTCACTTTTTAACAAAGTTCCAAGGATAAGGTTAGTGGTCAGCTTAGCCCAATGTTCCACCTGTTCATTGAGCTCTCTTTTGATGTGAAAGAAGGAGATACACTCAAATCAAGAGATTAAAATTTTGATTTGTGGTATGAGGAAGCTAAAGCATTTCTTTCCGACTTTTCATGATTGACCATGGCCCTAATGATCATCATGGAATTTCCAAAACCAAAATTTTATTTAATCCTTCTTCTTTTTCCATGGACAATCCCATCAATAACAAATAGGACTATGCAAGGTTGTTTGTTAGGTTTCCAAGTGTCCAAGTATAGAACACCATTCTATTACCTTTGGGATCATGGACACTCCCCTTCAATTCATCATCCCTCTTTGTAGTGACCTTTCACCTTCCTTTAGCAAAATTTTCTTTATCTTTCTTGCATTTTCTTTTCTTCACATTGTTATCTATGTATTACACTCACCTTTGTGCCCATTATCACATTATTCTATACAATGCTTTCCATTACAATAACTCATTTCTTTCCTCACACCAAACCATATGTTGCATCATTTTGTGTTTGTATACACTTAACTTATGTTTTTTCATCCTTCAATCGCACTTTCTTCTCACACATTACCCGCACACATGGTTTGGCATTTTCTTGTATGCTATTGCATATCTGAATACATATGTTGAAGACTTAAATAAAGCTTTGAAATTTCTTGATTGCTATTGCATCCCTTACATAATCTGAACACATAAGCCCAAGACTTAAAGACAGTGAAAGGAAAGAAGTTAAGGCATCAAGATTTATCTTAGTCGAAAGTTTAATACTATTAGAGGTGTTCAATAAGTATTATCGATAGAGATGTAAGAATCAATAATGAGTTTAAAAACACTGAAAATATTAAAGAAGGCAAGGAAAACATACAAGATATCAAGAGGGATAGGAGGGAAGTGGAAAGAGAAGGGAAAGTATATAAAAAAAATTATGAGATGTGGGAGGGAAAATAAACTTTTATAATGTATAAATAATTATAAAATATATATTGTAAAGATATTTAATTCTTTTATTTATATATTTATATTTCTTTTGAAGAAGGGAGCTCTCTCTCTCTCTCTCTCTATATATATATATGTGTGTGTGTGTGTGTGTGTGTGTGTGTGTGTGTGTGTGTGTGTGTGTGTGTGTGTGTTGACACTACTTGTGTGCACGGGTTGTAAGACCCAAGGTTCGGTTTATCCAAGACCAACAAAACCCACCAGACACCGGCCCTTTCAGCATCACTTGCTTGCGTAGATGAAGTCTCACCCGAGGTATCTAAGGGGAATGCAAGAACTAGGCTTCTATAGTGGTAGGGGAATGAGAGGAAAACATTCGGTTCATTCTTACTTATTATGTTGTGCACATAACTCTATTATGTTCTGGTATTAACTTACTCATGATTCATATTCTTATACTTATCATATTCTAGTTTACTGTATAGATTTGTTACTTTCACAGTCATGAATCATTGCACCATTCTTAACTATCATATGAAGCTAATCTACGATGCATGCAAATAGTATTCATAATCAAACACAAAAACATAGACAACACATGATTCCATAACATATCTTTATAATTCCATTATTCATCCTTCTCAACCTTCGATTGTTACATTCAATAGCTCTGGACTTAGTATCAATCACACTATAACATAACCTAATCTATCATAATCAAAATTCATCAAAATAATACCTAGCTCAACCGATTGAGTGAACCCCTAATCTCCCAACCCATTATATATTTATATCAAAATCTAGGGCTAAAAACCCTAATCTATTCATCCCAAATGCATGGTCAACTCAGTTAATTGGTTGTTTGATGCATTTCTTCAGATTTTTAGCCTTCATGCAACTTTTCTGTTGTTCTTCTATTTTTGGAATGTCGGGTTTTCATTCTCTCGTTATGCTTTATTTCCTTTCTTTATTCTTCGAGATGTGCATTGTCTTTGTTTCACGTACTTTCCTCATGTGCACTTTCCTGTTAGATGTGCCTCAGTTGCACACTCTCTAGCTTTCCTTCTTTCTTTCATGCACTTTTCATATACTAAGGATTTTTCCTCAAAACTTTATTAAAACTGCAAAAATTGTCTGTCCAACAAGCCCCCAAGACTCACCTATGGCTCGTCCCCAACCACTCAGTCCTATTGCCTTCTCTTCCATGCCGAAATGAAGTTGTGAGAGGTCACCTTTTCCCCCTCTACCTCTTCGATGATTGCAACCTCTGTTGTTGTTATCTCCTCTGCTCCTTGCATGGTGAATTTTGTAAGTTTATCCTCTGCTTCTGCCACTACTTGCTTGACCCTACCCTATACCGTAGCCAAATCTCCAATTACCTGCACTGCCTCTTCTTGTAGTGGTCCCAGTCTCCATTGTAGGATATTTTGTTGATCCCTCATTTTTTCCACTTCTACCTATGCATGTTGTTGACCCAAAATGGATGACATGCATGCTATCGGTGCTAGTTTAGCCACCCTTTCTGCTGCTTGTTGTGCCCGTTCTTGTATCTTTCTTAGCTTGGTCTCCACAACCTTCATCTCTGGGTCTTCTGCCAACTTTGTCCAAACCTTCACGTTCTCCTCACAAAGTTTCATGCATTCTCCCTCAATATTTGGTGGTGATCCTGGCATGCTCCTTAGCTTTAAATATTATATCTATGATCAAAATCCCTTAATGACTTCATTGATTGTCTGCACTTGTTCCTCCATAGTCGCTTCAACTACTAGGGGAACTTATGGAATTTCTTTATACAACTTTTGGACTGTTGCTTGGGTCTTCTTCACCATGATTTTAGCCTCGTCCTTTTCCTTTACTCTCATCTCAGCTCTCTCCTCATCCTCGTCTTTTTTATTCAGAGTTGCTTCTACTCTTCATTCAACTTCCCTCTTTTGTTGCAATGATGTGTCATACTTCTCCTATAATTGGGCTTGTTCATCCCTTATTCTTTCTAACTCCTCATCTTCTTCCTCTCCTTTGTTTCTGATTTCTTACATCAGTCATGCTTGCAAGTACAGTAACTTTTGCATGGACATCATTGAGATGACTATCTTCAAATGGCCCAATACATTTACTTGTTCATGTAACTCACCCACTGGAAACTCTAGCGTGCCCATCTCAATCTGCAGGGTTATGTGCCCTAGTGTCATCTGTGTTAGGGTTGGTTGCGTGCTTTCTTCTTCTCTCAACCTTGTTAACGATTCTTTGTTGGACCTATGATCCTTATTCAAGTTTGTAGCTTCCATCATCTATTGAAGTACACCCAATTGGTCTTGTACTTTCTTCTGTTGTTCTTCTTGATTCTTTGTTGCTTATTCCCATAACTCTTCTATAGAATCCTATATCTGGTAGCCAATTCTGTCCATATCATCGTTTATTAATATGTAAAATGGGGTCTATCTCTATGCCTTAGATTTCTTGCACGACCCTCCTATTTTCTCTTCCCCCTTATCCTTTCTTTTTGGTCCTTCTTCGGGGACCGTCGATGTGCCAAGAAGATCGCATGTGCCATTCATCTGATCTTTGCCTTGGTCATCACTCAACTCCTCATCACTCTTGTCTTGGTCATCCTCTTCTTCTGAGAGCCCTGTTTTTCCTGGTGGACTCTTCTAGTTTTCCTCCCAATCATTGATTATCAAATTCACATCTTCCATTTTCAACCTGTAATTGGTGGGTAACCATTACTGTGTTGGATCCTTCTTAGCATGCACGTACATATGGTGCATGCTGACTCTAAACTGGGCAATATAATTGTATGTTGCTACTGCTTCTTCAGATATGACCGATGTTTATGCAACTGAAGAGGTGATCCTCTCCAAGTAGGTAAAAATGTGATGCTATTGTCAGTCTATCTTGTTTTAATTGGTGAATGCCATAAATTGGTATATCTCTCAACCAGAGTGTTGCTACTTGAATTGTGCATGCACTGGTAATACATGCATTCTTTCCACCCAACCAATGCAATAAGAATGAACAACCAAGCATAATGAAATTCAATTCCCTTATCCTAGGTCTCCGCACAATCCTGTAAAAAGTTGTTAACCAAAAAGGTAGCCCAGTTCATCTGAACTCCTATTATACATTTCTCTGCGACCTCAAATATGGAAACCGATACTTCATATTTGTGACATTTCTGCAACGATTTCCAGGCCAATACCTGTGTCCCAATATTCACATTCTTATTGTTGATGTTTCTAACACACAAGCTCCTCTTTCCCCTGAATGTGTCAAATTTATCCTTCATTGATTTAGAAAGGGCTCGCTCTCCCATCTTGAGGAACAACAACCTCAAGTATTCTCCTACTTTGGGAAATCCTATAATACATGCAATCAAAAAAATATCAACCGATACTCAGGAATCGAGCCAGAGTGTCCCCCCATGGATGCATCTTAATAATACCTTCACACATGCATTGATCTATGTACTTCGCCCGAAATGTGGAATGTTAAATAAGTTCAATAGTCCTTCCTTCTGCAACCCTAATGTCCACTCCTATGGCTCGACCTGGATTGCTCCCATCCCTGGGATGGTCATTTTTCACAAATATTGATCCCTGTCAAACTCAGGGAATTTTTGTGTATCTGTGATATCATGGTCCATAAACTTAAGGTTGGAAATCTTCCTGAGCATGTCTTCGTCACTTCTTACACAAGCCAGAACTCATGCTATTGACACTGGATACTTTGCATTGGCTAGTGGATTTATCTGTGGTGCATATTCCATCCTTGGTTGTAAGTATTCTTTGTGGAATTATGCTCATGTCATCGAAGCTGAAACATCGACTACCTCCTCGACCTCTGGTGATGTTGTTTTTTGTTTCTCTTTTTTTCCTTGTTGCTGCAGATAGTCCTCCAACAATCAACGATGCCATTTGTTTCCCGTGACTGGTTCCTAGACCTAGCTCTACATCTCTTAGCGATTCATTGTAGCTTAGCTATGTTCTCTAATTCACTCTGGTTCACTCTGTTTGCTTCCTCTCACATGTAACAATGGTTTAGACTTAACAACTTCCTGCTATTTTGTGTGTTTGAGCCAACTGTACCTATCTCATCATGCCTTAACTAACTTGTCTAATTTGTCACCATGGTTGATGAGTTGTTTAACTAAATTCTTCTTTATTACTAAATCCATTGTGTGATTTATACCTCGTACTTCCAATCTGCCAAGATTTTCAATGAATTTTCCCATTTAATACTTATACAACGCTTTTATGGCCTATCACTCCCGGTATGTAACCATCATTTCTGTGCTTTAATGTTTTTAACGGTCTTGTCATTGCCAAAATGTGCACTGGTGTATTTTTGTTTTATCTGTATGCATCGCAGTTCGTCTCGTCTCTATCTCATCTCCTAGTTTGGCATAGTGCTATGATTAAGTGTGATGACGATTCATTTTGTGTACCTTCTTATGCCTTAGTATTTGAACGTTCTTCTTTTTTTCCTTATATTTCCTTTTATTTGTTTTTCCTTCTTTTTGTTACCACTATGATACAACTACTATAATACATGTGTTTCAGTGCAACCCAAATTACTGCACAGCCTATCGACTGTCTGTATAGAGTTTCATCTGACTTCCATTAACTATTCCTTCCAAGACTTCTTCATTCAAGGTTTCCAATCATACAACACCTATATATGTTAGTTGATGAATCACATAGGGTCCTAACCAGTGAATTCAAAACTTTCCTGGATGCTGCATATACTTGTTTTCATAAAGTAGTACGAAATATCCAACTTGAAAATTATTATGTTTAATGTCTTGATCATGCCAGGCCTTCTCTCTGGCTTTCTGAACCTGCTGATGGAATCCTATACCAAACTGATCCTCCTCAAGTTGTACTAACTGTGCCAACCTCTCCTGTATTGTGCCAATATCCAATAGCTATGTGGTTGCTGCAATGCGCAGGCTAGGAATAATGAACTCCATTGGCATTATTGCTTCTTTCCCGTAGACCAACTTGAAAAGGGTCTGTCTTGTCAAATTCTTGCTTGTAGTCTTGTAAACCTATAATACTACAAGAAATCTTAAGTCCCAATCATTTCTCCCTACATTGCAAATCTTTGTCAAGGAATTCTCCAAGATCTTATTAAAAGTTTCCACGGTTCCATTGGCCTGAGGGTGATATGGGGTACTCTTTTGGTGATGAATCCGAAACTCCTCAATCAATGCTGCAATTGTTTTGTTTAGAAAGTGTGTCCCTTGATCACTGGGTAATATATGTGGACATCCAAACCTTGTGACTACATTTTCAAATAGAAATCACGCAAAAGTTTATGTAGTACAGTCCGTAACTGGGGTTTCTTTTCCCCATATTGTCAAATACTTTGTCACATTAATGATATACCTTGCCCTTGATCTTCTTACTAGTGGGTTAATTTGACCCACAAAGTCTATGGCCCATTTCTCAAATTCTTGCAACATTACCTGTGGATTCAAAGGAATTTTGTTGGCCCTTGACCAAGTTTTGAGGAAACATTGGTCAGGTTCGACCACCTTTTTGGACTTTGACAGGCTGGTCGAAGATGGAGCGCCCAGACGAAGCTGAGATCGCGGGATCTCACTTGATTTGTGGACTCAGGAAGGGGTTCATTAGGGTTTTGTATTAGGGTTTATGGGATGTCGGGCCATGGATTTACCCATGATGAGGCCTTTTTGTAAGTGATTGTAAAAGTATAAATAAGAAAGAATGTAATGTAGTGAAGGGTTGTAATTGGCTAAGTGTAAGAGGGAAGTAGTTCTGAGTTGCTTTGTGCAACAAAACGTGTATGTAAGGCTGTGTGCTCGATAAAAGAGCTGGCTCTGTGCCTTGACCTGATTTTGGCAAGGAGGATCTGGCTCTCAGTGCGTAGATCACCTGTCTGGTGCGAAGTCTGGCTCTGTAGCTTAGTGCACAGGAGCGAATGAATGTAAGAGATTGAATACTAATAAAGAAGAAGAATCCGTTGGTGGATGTAGCCCCACACTGGGGTGAACCATGTATATCATGTGTTGATGGTTTGTTTTGTGATATGATGTTTATGTTGTGGATCTGCTTAGTGCATTGATTGTTATATATGATAGATACATCTACGAATGCTTAGTGATTTATTTATGTTGAATATGCTAGATCTAATTTATGATTCTAAGTGTGATGTGTATTTTGTCATTGTTACTGCGACGATCTACCCTTAGGGTTTGTTCTGCGATGTGAATGAAGTTGATAAGCTAATGCATGTTATCTTCTAAGTACTTTGCGAAGTGTTATAATCACAGATTTGTGTCCCAACTTGGTTACAAACACCTCAGTATTGTAACCCCCCTGCCTCTACCTCGGGTGAGACTTCACCTGCTTCGCAAGTGTTGCTGAAAGGGCTGGTAGTTAGGGTTTTGTTGGTGCACTGTTGAAGTGTTGAACCCTAGTTCCACCCCTATGCCAACAAATGGTTCCGTTGCTGGGACATGAAAATGTGATTGCTAGGAACTGAAGTAAAGAAAAGAGAATCTCTATGCATAGATCCGTTGTTGTAGTGCACATTACTCTACTTGATGTGTGAAGCTCTGTGCTAAGAAAGAAACCCGATCCAAAGAAAAGAGGTAAGATATTAAAAGAGGTAAAGCCTTGTGATTTGATAAGAGTAAGATAAGTGCAAATTTTTGTTTCGAAAGCATGAATCTAGGTATGTTTGATATATTATGTCCCAGTCTGAAGGCTAGGGCACAGTTGCAATAAAGACTTGATCTGAATACATTTAATAGCACCGAAGAAAGATATGTTATTCCTATGCATAAAAATAATTTTTGGACTAATAAGTGGATGCAGGAACCTAGAAAGATTTTTTGCAGATTCCAGGTCCATCACTGTGATACTAGTGCACAGTACAGAAGAAGTTGAGGAACATACAAGATAAAAAGAGGATTGACACTATGTTATAACTGCAGAAGACCGGGACATCTCAACAAGGAATTCCCTGGTACAGGTCCTATTTGTCTTTATTGTAAAACTATGGGTCATGAAGTTGAGGATTACCCAAGGATGATTGCTAAGGTTGAACAAATGAGCATGAGTCAAGAGAATAAGAGAATATTAGGGAATCAGAAAGAAAATAGATCAGAGGAACCTCAGACTACATTAGTGTTGTTGAAAGAAACGATGGATGTTCATAGAGATACTAGTTTACCAGAGATCATGAAAGAAAAATAACGCATAGATACAATAATAGAATACTTTGACATATATTGTGTCTTGGATGAGGAAACACAAGTGAATATTATTACAGAAAGAACTTGGGATATTTTGGGAAATCCTACTATAGTAACTTCATTGGGAAGAATAGGATTATTCAAAGGAAAGATGATAACCTTATGTGGAAGAATTACTAATGTACCTGTTATTATTCATGGAACATTGAATTAAGAGGAATTTGAAGTCATTAAGTTTGTTGAAAATAGAGACCCTTTCCCTCTTTTGTTAGGAAATACTTGGATTGAGAAGGATCAAATCAGAAGGAAAACAAAGGAAGAAGCTACAGAAAAGAAAAAGCAAGAACTAAGGGATTTCATAGCTAGAAAGATAGACCGACTAATAGCAGAACGAGAAGTGAAGTCAAAGAACTAGAAGACAAGAGAGTTAGTTGTCGAAGTTGAAAGAACGCAAGAAGGTTTGAAGGACCTATCCATGGAAGAAATAAGAATTTCCACTCTGGAATTAATAAGAGAAGGGATATTAAATTTCACCTCTCTAGAAGCTCATCAACAATGAGAATTCACTACACTAGGAGAAGATAATAATAAGAATGGAAAGAGAAACCCATAAGTAGTTAGAGAGACTCATATCACAGGAAAAAAGGCAAGGAAGCTCAGTAAGAATAAATCCAAGTTAGAAAAGCTACAGGTAGTTACAGATAAAAAATGGAAGACTTTTCAGGAGGTAGGTTTGCAGGATTTGAACCTCGCCAGAGTAGCAGAACCACACAGAATGGGACTTCATCGCGATGAAGCTATATGACCATTAGAGGTGTCCCAACCGTTAGAACGACGCTCCAGAATGACTAGGTAACACATTTATGGGTAGATAGACCGTCGTTGGACATTGAGACCATGCCATAATGAACATATTCACATTGATGGAAGCATTCCTGCCTATTAGACGAATCCATTATGATGCTCGCTTATTTAACCCATCGGATGTTGCACCGGGACCACTTTTCGCCATCCTTGATTAACGTTTATAATAGATAACTGATTGTGTGTCGAGTTGTGATTTAAGAACCTAGACATCGCCATCCGCTTGTTTACCCCAACCTATCCATTTAAAAGTAAGAATGTCGACCGAACATACTGAGTTAGAGAAGTCCATCGAATAGGTTCTTAAGAAGTTTATGGATGACAGAGATATGTCTAAAGGTGTTCAGGCATCGTCGACGAGGGGACTACAGGCTTCCCCTTTGATTGCACGATGTTCTAGCCATGCTAACCCTACAACTGAACAACAGATTATGCATCGCAACAATCTGACTAATGCGAAGCAGATCTTGCTGATCTTACCAGATTATATCTTGCCCTTGGCTGGCGCGGTTAACTACAACAACATCCCATGGGACTACGAGTACACTTTGATCACCGCATACATCCCAAAGGGGATATGCGTAGTTGGAAGCCAGTTAGGACAAATCCCATCCCTGAAGAAAAATGAATTTAACCTTGGAGACAGAAATAACTACGCCATGCTCACACCTCATAGATACTTAATGAAGACCACAGGGAAGAAGCCTTGCATCATCGCATAGTCATGGATAAAGGAGCTGGCACAATCCACTATACTCAACTTGATGAATATTCCTCATTTTGGCCGACATCAGGAGGTTAACGCTTGCGTTAAACTCCTCTTGTCATGCTATCATGGTGGATACCCGTGGCTCAATAGGAGAATTACTGTGGATCTGACATTGATCCACCTAATCACAACATTGAGCATGCATGGACCTGACCCTCAATAGTTTGGGAAGGCCTCAGATCACTCCCTGGAACAACGCATAAAGGATGCATACGATAAAGTAGAACAAGGAAAGTGAGGATACAAGGTAGCCTCTATCCAGGATGGTGCAATGCACCTCACTTGCGAACTCATAGCGGGCAAGCTCGTAAAAAAGAACCACCCCACATAGGTCACCAGGTTCGTGGTGGACCTCGCAGGGAAATGCATGGAGGGGATGCATATGAATTGGGCGATTTACCTCGTCAATGAGCTCGAGAAAGATTGTCGCGAAGTGTAGGATCAAGGATATGAGTTCCACTTCAGCTGGTTACTCGTGTTGATTGCATTTGTCACTTGGCAAATGCTGGAGGGAGCAACTTTTCCAGAAATTGAACCATCAGAGCCATTGGCAGCTACATTTTCTACATTATGGTATACAAATGACATGTCAAAGCAATGGTAGTCAAACACAATGTTCCATGCCTACTATCAACAACTGAAGGTTTCCATAGAGTCATTCCCATGCATGACACTGCACACCTTGCACCAGTACAGACCAATCACTAAGTTCCGCGCAGATCGACATTACATATATATCACTGCGTGCATGGATGAGAGCAAGGAAGAATTACATTCCTATTACAAGATAACCTACGAAGATGTGGAGCAGATAACCAAGGAATGGTCGGAGGAGTTCCTTCTCCTGGTTGCAGATGTAGAGCTCTCCAACACTGACATTATAAGAATCCCCTTGGTCACCTAGGTCGAGCATATTGGACAAACTAGCATGAAGAAGAAGAAGAAAAAGGAGGAAGTCCGGGATGTAGAGACCGACGAGGAAGACAACGCCTCTGAAATAAATGTATCTAGCTCCCTAAGAGGAGGAGGAGACAAAGTAGATGGACATGGAGGAGGGGATGAAGGATAAAAGCAAGGAGAAGGTGAAGCTACACCAAAAAAAGACCCCCTTACTGAAACATAAACACCACGAAAGAGGAATTTTTCTCCGCAGAAACCTTTAGCCAGAAAGAAGACCTGCGCCAGTAAGCCCTAGATAGAGGCCACACTCACAAAAGATGATATCAGTCTAGTCTGCGAAGTGATGGATGATGTGTCCGAAGATATCTTGCAGAGATATGGAGTGAAGCAGGAGGAGCTGTATGAAAGGGTCGAGTAGGAGATGAAGTAGATACAACGAGATATTCAATTAATCTGTGCAGTGCCTACTGCACCTTCCTTGTCGGAGACTGTAAAATTGGGGGATGAGCCCACCCAATTAAGAAGACTAGAAGATGTGATAGAGGCTCGAATTCAGAGAGTCCAAGAAGAAAAGGAGAAGGCGACAGAATCCCTGAAGCAAGAGAAAGAGGAGGTATTAGAGCAACTACGAGTTGCGTGATACTATGTAATCGCTTACGAAAAATGAGAGAGATGAGTTGCGGGCGATGCTTGAAGAAGACAAAGAAAATATACAGAGAGAAAAGGACCAACTACTCGTAGAGTAGATTGTGGTCAAAGAAGTGGTGAACAAAGCACTTCTCTTTGTGCTTGGCTTGGCGTAGGAGGAACATGAGGCAGTCGAGGTTCAAGTGATGGAGTTCGCTGAGGTCATCCAACACCTTCAAGCAAGGATAACGAAGTTGGAGATCCAAGAAGTACCAAGAACTCTGCAGGAAGTGCACAATCAGAGGGAGGAAGATACCAAGAACGCAGTGGGAAGGATCAAATCCCTCGCCGCAGAATGAAAACATCTAATGGAAAGAGGTGTGCATACTTATGAATTCCTCACAGAAGATCCATAACTAAGGAAACTAAAAGCATAGCTATAGGAGGCGCAACAACAGGCACTGACAGTTCAAGCACAGATGAAGTTACTCACTGCATTCGAGAAAATGAAGAGATCATAGGAACAATGCGCATTCCAACATAAGATTACTGCCATCCAGGGCTGAGTAATGGAAGTCACACAGAGGCTACAACCAGTGAAGGATGAAGCCTGGACGATGTTTGAAGAGATCGAAGGACAAGGTTTGCAACTGGACCAAGTGGTTGCGACAATGGAACAATGCCTGGAAGGGACTGTTATAGATAAAATGATCCATGAGATTTTTGATCAGGAAGCTCAGGCGAAGCAACAAGTCGAGGTAGCTCAAGCTAAGCTAGAGGCCTTCAAAGCAATGTTTTCCAGATCTGAGTGACTCGAGACGAGTCACAATTGAGTGTTGAGGGCCTTAGGGTTTGTTCTGCGATGTGAATGAAGTTGATAAGCTAATGCATGTTATCTTCTAAGAAATTTGTGAAGTGTTATAATCACAAATAATGGTCCCAGCTTGGTTACAGACACCCGAGTCCTGTAACCCCCCCTTCCTCTACCTTGGGTGAGACTTTGCTTGCTTTGCAAGTGTTTCCGAAAGGGTCGATAGTTAGGGTTTTGTTGGTGCACTATTGAAGCATTGAACCCTGGGTCTGCCCCTGTGCCAACACATTTCATCCCTCCTAGATGGCTTTCCCACTCATTGGAATACATCACATGACTGAAAGTATTCATTCTCATCCTTGTGAAGTGTTGGCCACAAAATCCACATGCACAAAATCTTTTGTGCAGTTGCTTGTCCTGCGTAATGTCCTCCAACAATTTTATCATCCACTTATTCAAGTATTATTGACCTTTCATGCTCCAAAAAACAATGTCTCAGTATTCCATCTGCACCCATCTTGTATAAATTCCTTGCAATCAACTGATAATAGGTTGCTTTCACTACCAGTTGTTTCTTCTGTGCTACAATCATCTCGAATGGAGTCATGCTTGTGTTTAGAAACTATATGATGTGTGATAAATAATCATCCACCATCCTTACTGTAAATAACTGTGCATCTGGGAGGAAACCATCTAAATTTCCTGCATCTTCCCTGGGTGAAATATGATATGGTCCTGCATTCAGTTTCCTTGGTTTCACTATGAATTCAAAGTTGTATTCTTGAAATAATAATATCCACCTGCATATTCTCCCCCCCAACACTAGCTTGTTGACTGAGTATTTTAATGAAAAATGGTCTTTATACATCTTAAAGTGAGACCCCAATAGATAATGGTCTGTATAAATCTTAAAGTGATGTTGATGCTCCCCAATCCATTTCGAGTACTTCTTTCCTTGACTTTTGATATGTCTCCTTTTCTTGCTAAGGTTCAAAGGTTGGCATGGGCCCTGGTGACTTTCTTACCCATTGTTCAGTCTGATTTATTTTATCTATCCTATCATTCCCTATCCTAGCTTCTCTGTGCGTAACAATGACTACTATGGGTCCTTCATTGCATCTTTCCACTGATATCATCTGCACATTCTGATTCTGATTCGAGTTCTGGTTTCCTATGGCTTGACACTTGGAACTAGTTAGGGACAATATTCTATCAAATGATCTAGTGCTCTACAATATGTGCATGTTGTATATGGATTCTGGAATTCGTGAACCAAGTCTCCAGGTTGATTACAATTGTAACATATAATCGGTCCTCTTCCTCCCCTTCCGAAATTCCCTCTACCTCAGCCTCAACCAAAGATTCCTCTATTCCCTTGATTGAAACCTCTTTGGTTGTTGTACTACAGACCCCCCCATCTTTTGATGCAACATTTTCTTCTTGGATCCTATACATATCAGATGTACGCTCCCTCATTAAGTTGAATGCGTGACAATCCTTCTCCTCGTGTCCTACAGATTTGCAAAAATTGCAAAACAATTTATTTGGCGTACTCTGCTACTTATGTAATAGTGGACACTCAGTTGGGTGATGGCCCCAATTTTTACATATCTCGGAGTAAACTCCTCCCAGTAATGGATTCAATGCTCCTGTCACCAAATATTGCATGAATGTTGGGCGTTCGTCCTTGTGATGGCATTCAATCCTACATTTTGTACACCAGAATTGCTCACGTTTCTCCTTTCCCTTTGTTAGTTATTCCAATTGAATTGTCAATGCAACCAACTACGTTTGAAATTTCATCATTCTGCCAATGTCTCCCATCGGAGATGACTCCAGTTTCATTGCAATCTCTAGTGCCTAGGGCTGCGATGCAACCTTCTGCTGGATCGATGACCTGCGAATGTGCAGTAGAAGCCCCACAATAAACCTTTCTTGGTGTTGTTGATATGGTATCTGGAAAGTTAATATACCCATCACATCCTTAAATATCTTGTCGTAATCCCATACTGACTGTGTTTGTACTTGTTTGATCTCCTTCAATTATGTGATGTACTGTGACTCTGACTTTGGCTTCTTGAAGTCCTTTAGAAGTGCTTGATTAATCTATGCCAACGTCCTGGCCTATCCTATAGGCATGGTGCTCTGTAACTTCATATACCATACCATCGCACGACCTCTAAATGTTGTCGCTAACTATGCAATCTTCACAACTTCATCATGTACATTCTGTTGAAAATTAAACAAGAAACATGTGTCTAATTTATTTTTCCCTTAAGTAAATTGGACAATAAATATTAATCTATTATCTCATTTATAACTGAGTGATTTGGATTTGTAACAGAACTATAACTGTAGTTAAGTGAGTTAATATCAGTTGTACTAGTTGTAACTAAACTTGCACTATTGAGAGTTCAGTGAATTAATTATTCATTAATTCATAATCAGTGAACTCACATGCAACTGAAGATTCGCCACGGTTAACTACATGCATGTCAAATCCATTGGAGACCTAGTTGCGATAACAAGTGAAAGGGATAGTTTGGATATCAGTTGTTATTTGATCACACATGCAGTGGATATGCTTATGAGCATCTGCAAACTAGGCAATTTGCATCATTGTGAGAATTCGAATTGCAGAGATTGTGCAAAGGAGGCAGGTTGTCTGGACACGGAGAATTGGCACATGTATTTGCTAATTTGTGTATGACAGTGTGAGATGATTGTATTGTACTAAGATCTCTTGGATTAGAGTTTTGTATGAGATTGTTTCATGATTCATGATATACATAATATATGATAGTGGGGTTTTTAGCT
>SNQJ01S0013401.1:12600-29676 GCA_010110895.2 Picea sitchensis | reverse complement strand
TGTATTTGTTGATTTGTGTATGACAATGTGAGACGATTGTATTGTACTGAGAGCTCTTGGATTAGAGTTTTGTATGAGATTGTTTCATGATTCATGATATACATAATATATGATAGTGGGGTTTTTAGCTTTACGCTTTCCCGATAAAACTTTTGTGTTATGTGTTATTGATATTTCACTTTGTGGTCGTGGTTTAATTTTTCTGCAAGAATAATAGTAGAAGCGATTTTGTATTTAACAGTGGCATATAATTGTTAGATCAGGAGAATCGCATGAATACTTAATTTGTATTGAAATTTCTACACATTCTTTGCGACCCAAATCGTCTCACACACGAACAAGCGTTGTTCTGGGTCCTCTGACCCAATTCTTGGAACTCATGTATCCTACGAGTATTATCCACCCTGACCATGTTGTTCGATGTAGTCCCTCCTCTTGGTGATGCTGGTTGACTCTGATTTTGACTCTGCACACTATTTCCACTATTATGACTGCTACTACTTGGTCCTCCTTGGCTAACTACAATTTCTTTTGAAAAATCTTCAAACTTTACTTCTAATTGTGGTGATGCACATGGGGTTGTGGATTCAAGGAAGGATCATGTTCGAGTAGGACTTGTTGGCTCTTATATTATCAAAATGGATTGGAACTCCTCTTCCTCTCCCCCTAGGTATGGTACCTCCACAATTCAGACAAGTGTGCAAGGTTCTCTCCTCTCTAGCTCACTGCACAACTCTCTTTTCTAAGCCTCAATCTTTTGCCTCTTGTACCTCCTCCCTCTGCACAACTCTCCAAATTCGTATCCTTCCTCTAGTATATCTTCTTCTTGCATCCTCAATCCATCTGTTATACAATATTTTGTCACAATAAGTGATACTGCCTATTATTTGACATCTAAAGCATAAAACTTTGGAAGAAAACTGAGAGAAGTTCTTCTTGGGAATGATCAACTCTAAAAAATCCCTAAATTACTGAGTTGTTGCTTGTTGCTTTTTTGCAAGGTGTGAAAACTTCACTTGTCGCATGCTGCATCATTGGAAGGTGTGACATTTTCGCCTTTATCTTAGGTTTAAGGGTGCGACAACCTTTGTATGTGGCAAAAAAGAAGAAATTATTGAAGTTCCTAGAAGAGAAAATTCGATGATGAGTTGTTTTCCGATCGGTTTGGATCTCACCTGTCTCTCTTGATTCAGTGAGATCCTAACCTCTCATCGTAGCCTCCTCATGGCTTCCTCTCCAATCTATAAATGGTGGCATCTTCTAAAGGGAAAGGCTAATAAGTGTTGAGTAATAAAATAATGGTGAATTGAGAATAGCTCCTGGTTTGTAATTGAGAGTTTGTGAACCTTATTTTGGTCCTAAGAGATTTGGGCTAAATTGTTCAAGAGATGGTGATGGAATTAATGGAGGCCACTTAGGTGCTGGAACATTGAACTGCTGGAAGGAGTTTGTCAATGCCAAGACTTGGTTGTAAACTTCTTCTTGATTTATTAATACAATTGTACATTTTCCTTTCCTAATAAAGGTTGTCAATGGTTTTTTATTTGTATTTCTCCTTGGCTATTTACATAGATTCCTTGAAACATATGTATGTCTGTTACTTTCATTGGATCTATTTGATCCTTTTTACAGGTCTCTGTTTCTAAAAGCATTGGATCAAGCTTGGAGCTACAATCAATAAGGACAAATGTTAGTTAAAAAGGTACGAGTTTTCTATCCTTTTGCATTTCATTTGAATCTAAGGAAAGGGGTGTGTTTTGTCTTCTTTTGTTCTAGTTTTGGGTTCACGAACTAGGGAGATTTGTTTATGTCTGCATTTATGAATTTATCCACAACACCCTCCCTTCCTCTTTCATTGCTTCATTTCTTCTCTCATATGATCCTCCTATCAACCCCCAATTCCCGTATGTGCACAAACCCCTTAGCAGTCGGATTGCATCACCATCACGTGATTTTCACACAATACCATCTTTATCCAGATATTTAATGATTTCAAGAATCTCCCACGCAAACCTTTGAAAAAGTCCCTTTCCATGACACTGTGTGATTGAATACAATCTATTGCAAACTCTATAACATAACCACCTAGTATGCTATCCAACCAAAAATCAATTGCTCGAGTAGTTGGGTTACTTACATAATTCAATCGTCTTACCAATTTGAGAGTCCAATTCCTTGGCGCTACAACACTAAACCTTCAAGTTTTCTCTACTAATCTTTCTAGTCACTCTGGTAGAAAAACTGAAAATTCGCTAAATAAAATTTCATGCAGATCTTGAACACATATTTTTGCAGCCATTCCTTGTCACTCATTCGAGGGTTTGTGTTCTCTTGTCATGCAAATTCATGTTCCTTCTTTTCCAACCATTCTGATATCTCCTTCTTAGTCGACATCCAAAACATCCCCTTAATTGCAAAGTCCCAGTGCCGAAAACAAAACCATTTGTTGGCACTACTTATGTGCGCAGGTTGTAAGACCCAAGGTTCGGTTTATCTAAGATCAACCAAAGCGACCAGAAACCGACCCTTTCGACATCAACTTCTTCCGCAAATGAAGTATCACCCGAGGTATCTATGGGGATTGCAAGAGCCAAGATTCTGCAGTGGTAGGGGAATGGGAGGGAAACATTCGGTTCATTCTTCCTTATTATGTTGTGCACATAACTTTGTTATGTTATGGTATTAACTTACTCATGATTCATATTCCTATACTTATCATATTCCAATTTACTGTATAGATTTGTTACTGTCATAGTCATGAATCATTACACCATTCTTAACTATCATATGAAGCTATTCTACGATGCATGCAAATAATATTTATAATCAAACACAGAAACATAGACAACACATGATTCTATAAGATATCTTTATCATTCCTTTATTCATCCTTCTCAAACTTTGACTGTTACATTCAATAGATCTGGAATCAGTATGAATCAGACTGTAACATAACCTAATCTATCATAATCAAAATTTATCTGAATAATACCTAGCTCAACCAACTGATTGAACCCCTAATCTCCCAACCCATTACATATTTATATCAAAAGCTAGGGATAAAAACCATAATCTATTCATCCCAAAAATATCCCATTACAATGCATGGCTAGCTTAGTTAACTGGTTGTTCGATGCCTTTCTTCGGCTTTTCATCCTTAATGCAACTTTTCTGTTGTTCTTCTATTTCTGGAATGTCGGGTTGTCATTCTCCTGTTATGCTTTATTTCCTTGCTTTATTCTTCTGGCTTTATTCTTGGAGCTACACACTTACTTTTGCACACTTTCCTCCCTATGTGCACTTTCCTGCTGGATGCGTCTCAACTGCACACTCTCTAGATTTCCTTCTTTCTTCTGCACACTTTTCATATACTTAGAATTTTTCCTCAAAACTTTATCAAAACTGCAAAAACTGCTTTCAAGATTGCTCGTCCAATATATATATATATATATATATATATATATATATATTCCATTGGATGTAGCTTGGGTGGTTGTGAAGAATGATTGTTACCCTCTCAACCCAGGTTCAATTTTTTATAAGTGACATGTTCTGTCCTTAAATGAATCTACCTTTATTGATGTAAGCTTTGTGGCATATTAAAGAGAAAAATATGTAAAATATGAGGTGGATTTATTTAATCAATTGCATAAGAATTTTCAAGAGATAGGTATGTTATGCTCAGCCTTTGAGATTTCCCTTAAGACAAATAGGTATGTTATACCTAACCATTAATTATAAATTATATTTTTTTTTATAAATTATGATCTTCATGTTATGAGTGATGTTAAAAGTTTATAATTTTTTCATATTCATCATATTAATGATGTCAATAAAATTATCATTATTTTAATTCAAAAACTTATATTTTTAAATAAAAATTTTAATGTGAATAATACATCATAAATTTTCATTATTTTATAATTGTGATCCAAAAATATATAAATTTTAATATTTGAAATTTATCTAACTAAGTTGAGTTAAAAATAATGTATGAAAAAAACTAAGTTGAGTTGGAAATAGTGTAGGAAAAATATGTCACGAGCATTATAAAAACAAGGTTCAACATAGAACAAGGCCCAATAGAGATCAAAACTTGGTAGATTGGACTTGTCCATTTCTAAAGTATAAACTAGAACTTGACAGATTGTGATTATCCATTTCTAAATGATAAACGAAAGTTTCTACGCATTATTGATTCTAGGTTGGAGGGTCAGTATTCTATGAAGGCTACTCAAAAGGATGCTAGCTTGGCCTACCATTGCTTTGGCCAAAATCAAAATCAGAAAGCTAGGCCGCTTATGAAAGATGTTGAAGGATGTTGTTGAGATACGAAAACCTTTGCAAAACATGAAGGACACAGTGAGTGCCTCTTTTACATATAGTGCAAGCAGTTCGTTGACAGAAAATGGTAACTCAATCAATGGTTATCGCACTCACACCAACATAACACCTATAGTTTGTTACAAACCTGCAAAGTTAAGAAGCTTGATATCTGAATCATATAATCTTGGGATTCTTTCACGATGCTGGAGCATTCGAAGACGAAGTATGATTTATGATAAATCACTGTAAAACGTAAGTGACAAGAGATGATTTGTACCTTAACTCTTTAACGTTCCAGCAATAGCTTCATCCTATCGTTCCAGCAACAATGTCATCCCACCAAAGACAAGATCACAAACATATGCAAAAGCATATGGAGAAGCATCCATGGCGGTGGAGAAAGGCATAAACACCTATGGCAGTGGAGAAAGGTCGTAGAATGTTGAGAGTTATCAAGGAGAATCAATATCAACCTAGTATTAATCATTTGTGAGACTATTAATCATTTATTTGTCAAACTAGTAACAATCCATTTAAAGACCTCACAAAGTTAAAAATTAGAACTTAGGTTAATGAAAATGAAAAAATTACATTGTGGAGCATTTCAAACTGGTTAAGTAGGTTGCATAGTGCAAAAGTTAGGATAGACAGTCGAAAATCACATTGAGAGGAGTGAAGCCTACAATAAGACATCAAACCTTAAAACCAATAAAATTGTAAATAAACAAAAATTTTCAAAATATTTCATACTAAAAATTACAAATTATACTAAAAAAAATATCACATATGTATTGAAAGTCAAACATGAATTAATACTCATTCAACGCAAAACCAAATGCTATAGTTCCTCTTTACCTTCAACAGAAACTAATAAAAACTAACTCTGATTAATATCACATACACCCAAATATTAAAAATAATATATAAAAGATGCCAAAAACATTAAAGACATACCAACTAAAATACACAAATGACAAGTGCTAACCAAACTATGGTTAGCAAACCCAAATATTACATTATTGAAAAGAAATGAATACAATGCTTACACGTATATGGATAAAGATATGCTCACTCGTGAGAAAGTTCAAACCTTTACCTATATATGAAAATGAATTTATACATTATCTATATGCTATTGAAATTTAACACAACATTTCATATATTTATGAAAAAATAAATATTTTATAACATCACTAATATGATATTACAATTCAACATAATAACTCATATATCTATGAAAAATCAAATAATTTATTAATAAAAATTAATGACACTACTTATAACACCATTACTTGACACTCAAGTGTGGAATAACTTGTGTGCATGACTTTGTCGTTCAAAGGCAAATGATTCGAAAGGGTTGCTTTACTTTGCATATGTCTTCTCGTTAAGGTGGATAGATTTGCCATCTATCACAAAGTTTTGATTTTCAAACAATATATTGTTCTATGTGAGCATAAATATTTTATCACTAGGTAGTGGTATTAGGTTAAGATTTTATCAAGATTTTATCACTAGGTAGTGGTATTAGGTTACTCATTTTGACCCAAAATTTATAGGAGAAGGGTTAGGGTTTATTCATTTTGATTCAAAATTTTTAGAAGAAGGGTTAGGGTTTTCGGCTTTGGGATTTTGAGAGTTGATCTTGATATCCGACTCTGTGGGCTTTGCGGTTAGGTTTTACTAGCCGCATCCCTAGTCTCCATGGAGAAGCACAGACGTATGACCCTTCTAGGGTGAGCGGGCAAGGGTGTATTGATGGATAGAGGACGACGACGACGGAGGATTCGAGCCCAACGTGCTTTGTCTATGCATCATGTATGGACGTGTGAACCTTCTGTGGTTGGGGACAGATTCTCTGTGGCGGCGTCTAGAGGCCAAGGTGACGTTTAGGGGCCGAGTTTTGGGAAGGCTCCCTGAGCCTGCATCTTGAGGCTCTGTTTATCTTTCTGGCCAACCTTCGTGTGTTGAGGGATCGATTCCGGGTGCGTGTTGATGATTAGTGATGAAGTTTTGCGGTGGAGGTGGCTTCGAGGTTTTGTTGTGGCCGATTTCTTGTCTTCTCTTCGGTTTTCTGGACCCTCTTGACCTCTTCCTCCTTGGCATGAAGAGGTTTTGGACTAGAGCTTTGAGGTCCACATTAGGGGCGTGCGATGTTTTGGTTAACATTTTGAGGTCCTTTGGGGGCATGCGGTGTTGGTGAAACACTTTGAGGTCCTTTGGGGGCGTGCGACTTCTGGTTTAGCTTCTTTTTTGGTTTTTGTTAGGGTTTTTAGCCCTGCTTTGTATCTCCTTTTGTAGCTTGCGTACTGGTTTTGGTGACTTTATGGGGATGTATGTGAATTTGTTTATGAACATGGTTTATGGACTAATATTGCTATGAGCATTTGTGGGGTCAAGAAGATGTAAATAAATTATATTTTCATTAATATAATTGAACGAATTTTCTATTAGAAAAAAAAATTACTCATTTAAAAACCATAACATAACTTTTCAATATAATTTTTTAATTTATTAAAATAACAAGATAAAATTATAATAAAATTAATTTATTAAGAATAAATGTATTACAAAATGAGATTTAAACCTAAATAAAAAAGGTAACACCATTTCTTTACAGCAACACAAATTACACCTAATTGAAATAGACTTATTTCTTATTATGTTACATAATTTAAAACCATTTTTTTTAAGAGTAAAGTAAGATTTTTTTTTATGTCCCTTTGAGATATAATGAAGATATCTAGAAGTAGTAGTTGAATTTGTAAAGTTTGTATTGCACTCTGTACTCACACACATAAATTGATCAATGCTCACTTCCATTTCTACGTTAGGGCTAACCATTTTAAAGTTCGTTGTACATTTTAAAGTTCGTTGTACCATGGTAGAATGACACTTGAACAAATTGTTGTAAGATACCTTGGTTCAAATCTTAACGATCCTATTCCTTAATATGCTATATAGCGTATGGGCTAATAATAAAATATTTTTCCGATTATAATAAGAATGTGATAAAGTAAGAAGTTTTTCAAGTTTCTTAAATGTTACAATAAGAATGTGATAAAGTAAGAAGTTTTTCAAGTTTCTTAAATGTTACGAGGGGATCTTAAATGTCACGAGGGTACCTAGAGGTAGTGGTTGAAAGTGTGAAACTTGTTTTGCACTCTTCACACACATATAAGTGGATCAAAGTCCAACCTCGTATCTTTTTTAAGATCAACAATTTAAAGTTTTGTCAAGTTGTAATCTAGTAAATTACTTGAAGTGGTTGGCATAAGGATGTCCCAAGTTTAAATCTTGACAAGCATGCACCTTACAACGTTGCGTAGCCTACATGCTAATAAAATACTTTCTTGATTATAACAATAATGGGTAAAATTAGAAGTTTTTCGAACCCTTAAAGTATCATGGGGTACTTAGAGGTAGTGGTTGAACATACATTCTCCGAACATACCCAAGTGAATCAAAACCCATCCTATGTTTACCTCAAGACTTACCATTTTATATTTAATAGATTGTGATTTAACAATAACTTGAAACAATTATCATGAAAATAACATATTTTCAAATTCTGGTTTGCTCATTGATTAACGATGTTGATGATGGTTAATATCCACTAAAACTAAATTTGATTTATCGAATTTAAAAAATAAATATAAATTACTTTGTTCGTTTTAAAATTCTATTACTCAATAATGTAACAACTTAATTAGCAATAATAATTCAATAATGTATCCTTTTAAGTTATTCATATATTTATGATTTACAAGGATGGAAGAGCTTTCAAACTAATCAAACATCACCCTTTTTCACCAGGAAATTAGGCACGGGAAACTCACCAATACTTCCCCACATTCGTGGATGGTAAGGGTGCTAAATTGCAACCCAGGAACACAAGGCTTGAACTCGTGACCTCCCCCCATACCAAGAGAGTATGCACACATCTTACCAATTGTGCTATGTCTCTTCAGAGACATCTGATAAAATTAGAACGATACAGAAAAAATTTGCATGGCTCCTGCGTAAAGATGACACACACAAATCAAGAAATGAATCAAACATCACCCTTTCCCAATTAAAAAAAGAAGAAGTTAATTTATGGATTAAAATTTTGATTAAGTTGAATAGAACTAAATATGTAAAGTCAAAAAAACACTTTTGGCATGGGAGATTCATTTGAAATCTTGTTTGGAATATATAGTAGTAAAGGGACCTTAGCGTCTTCCTTTAGCTAATGTCGCTTTTCACGAGTCACGGTACTCACTTCATAGGTGGGAGCATTAAAGAAATATTATACCTTTGCATTTGTTCCAACAATAGGATCGCCAATAAAACACACACGAGTTTCAAGCAAGAGAAACGAATAATTTTAAATGCACTAACTTAAGAAACGAAGAAAGTGGCATCTAAAGTAGAAAGCTTTGATTCTCAAATAAATGAATATACTCTCAATTTTTTTTTAATACGACAAAATGCAATTATCGTGCACTCAACTTTACCGAAAACGTAGAAGAGAGATTTCTTTTAAATTCAGCGACTTTCAAGTATTCATGGTCTAGTGTTGTTATTGTATTAAAAAGAATATACTACATCATCATTAAAATGACAATAAATTGGAGTAATGGTTATAAAGACGATTCAAGTTTAAATTTCATATACATGTTCATATATATATATATATATATATTTTGATAGATATGTATTATCTATGGAAGCTTTGAAGGTTAGTTTAAAGTTAGACGTGGGATTTTTTTTTCTTCTGAAAGTTGGGGAGGTTATGGGTTTTGTCATGCCTCCAAGAGTCATGCTCAAGTTTAATTTTGACATTTAATGGATATGTGGCACTATGGTAGTTTCTACTTGGTAGCTTGGTTCAACTAAGGATACTTCACTCAGACTACACCTCTTCACCTAGAGCATACCCAGACTCCGTTCTAGGCTACAGACGAGTCACACTCTTACTCTATACAACTCAATTGTATAATTAGACAATTGTTAACATTATTTAACACTTAGTAATTTTGGCATACAATATAAAACATGTGAAACACAAGAGACACATATATAGTGCGGGTGGCACCAACGATGCCTAATACCCGACTTCGTTTCCTTATATTGTGAACCATAAACAATACAATACAGAGAGGGCATTGTTGTCCCAGTTACATAGATAGGAAGAGTCTCACGACTCTGCCCCATACAAAAAATCTATCTAGACTTGCGAATTCATCACACCAAGACTTTATCTGTTGCTCCTCCTTGCCTCAGCCTGTGGTGCGCCCACCTATGCACCCAACCTCAGATTGATCTCATGGCTCTTGCCTTGCTCACTTGCTTCTGTCTTTGGTTGTCCATCTTGTTCTCTTATATAGACTCCAAGGTTCACCATCGCGAATCATCGCGTCCCCATCATGCCCAAATGAACTTTTGCGCCCCTTCGTGGACCTAATGCACCCAATCGAGCCCATGCACCCATCAACCGTTGCATCTCTTGGACCGATATGCCCCGTCCTTGGGTGCACACCCCTTTCCTTGTGTTGATTGTTGTAACTCTCTGCAGGTGTGTTGATGGGTTATCCAACCTATCCAACGCGCCCGTGTTGCCAAGGGTAGACGAGTCCACTCCTTCGGCATGCGCCCAAGTCACCAAGTCCTTTCCCAAACACAATCCAAGTCTCCATTGTCTATCGAAAGGGAAGAAGGGTGTGTGCTCCCTTGATTTCACATGTCACCATCCTGCCCCAAGGTGCTCTTGCCCACACCCACAAGAAAATTTCTTTCCCAACTGATCGCATCCTCCTTGTGCTCTTTGCCTGACTTGTCACTGAATCTGCCCAAGGAGAACGTGCGCTCGCCGGGTGTCTGATCTGAATTTATGCAGGAGCGCAACATAATACACAAATAACCATGAATACAAAGATGCAACATGAATAACACTTCATTCCATTGATATCAAAGAACTGAAATTTGTTTACAAACAGAATATAAATAAACTAGTTAGGGCGCTGGTAGCTTATCTCTGAGAAGAGATGTAGCAACTACAGGCCTCTGAACTTTGTGTTACAATGAGGCTCGAAGGCCTATATATTATTTAGAAACAATGGAAACCCTAAACATCCAAAAACCTAACCCTAGGAGATGAAATGCCATAATATGGGCCCCGTCGGGGTAAATTGGTACATCAATTTCCCAGGGTCGTAACTTTGGCATACTATCTCCGTTTGATGCATATGATACATCGTTAGAAATATCTATCCGAGGAATACAACTATTAAGAGTGAACATCATGATTTGGAATAAAGTTATAATTTACGAAGTGACGATGCCCAAAAAATGTCGTTTAGGGCCTTAAAACGGCTCCGGAAGTTCAGGACCCAAAAACTGCCGAAAATAGTAAATTGTGCTACAATTAAGGAAATTGAAAAACTGAAAGAAACAATGGTGGGGGTCCAAGTGGAATAGGCGGGTGGCCACCAATATCCACCTGGATCATTCCCCCCCCCTTAGGAAGCAATGGTCCCCATTGCGTTGAGTTCCTCCATGAGATGAGGAAACTTTTGTTGATCTTGGTCCCTGGTGAGCCACTTGCCTTGGTGAAGGAGTTGGCTTTCTTTGACAACTCGATATAGCTAGATCCTCTACTGGCGGGTGTTCTTGATCTGTGTGTCCATAATCTGATCAATTGTAGCTTGTTCCAAGCAGTCTGGGTTTAACTTTGTTGGTGTGAGTTGTCCTGCCATGTCGGATGTGTCCAGTAGAGGTGGAAAATAAGGCCGAAGGAGGTCCACATTGAAAATTGGGTGCAAACCAATGAATGGTGGGATACTGAGCTCAAAGGCATTGTCCCCTACAACCTTGGTGATGGTGTATGGCCCATATCGGAGCGGGCGAAGCTTTCGGTGGGGTCCAACGAGGTGCTCCTTCTACAAATGTAGCCACACTTTGTCGCCCACCTGGAAGTTGTGTTGCATCCGATGTTGATTATGTCGCTTCTTGTACTTAGCATTGGCTCTGTCCAATATGTCATGAACCTATTGGAGAATTTGTTGAATGTGCTCAATGAATTTCTCCTTGGAAGCTTTAGATTGGACATGAGCCGAATCAACATGAGTAGCTGCAAATGGTATGGCTATGTCAATGGGACATAGTGGTTGGAATACTAAGCCCACCTGAAAGGGGTTGTGGTCGGTTGAGCTGTGGAGGTCCCAGTTATAGCTATGTTGTACATAGGGGAGGCTCTCATCCCATGTGCGTGGATGATTTGAGTTGTACATGCGCAAAATGTGTACGATCATCCTGTTGATGACCTCTGTTTGGACATTAGTTTGGGGATGGAAAGTTGTGGACTTGGTCAGCTTGGTGTCCAGCATTGACCAAAGGCTTGACTAAAATGTACTGAGGAACCTGTTGTCCCGATATGAGATGATATACTGTGGGATCCCAAAGTGTACCCACACTCGTTCAAAGAAGAGTTTAGTAGTGGCTTTTGCTATGATATTCTTCTTACAGGCCACCATAATGGCCATCTTCGAGAATATGTTGATGACCACAAAAACATAGTCGTTGCCATGTTTAGTAGAAGGAAGGCCCGACATGTAATCCATGGAGATGGATTCCCAAGGTCGACTAGGGGTAGGAAGCGGAGTATAGAGGCCTTGCTTCTTGATGGTCGGTTTGTCAATGGCGCAGGCAGTGCAGGATCTAATGTGCTTCCCGACATCATGTCGAAGGTTTGGCCAATAGAAATACTTATGTAGTACTGCCACTGTTTTCTCGACCCCAAAATTCCCAACGACCCGACTATAGTGTGCTTCCCAAATCATATTGGCACACTCGCTTGAAGGAACACAAAGGTGTCCCAGGTGACATAGTAGTGCATCCTGGAGATGAAAATTTGGAACTCGGTTAGCCTCCAAGAGCGTCTTGTATGTGTGGCCGAAATCTGGATCGCTTTTGTAAAGAAGTGGCCAATCAGAAGTCTCGTGCCCACACGAGTTGAGCACGGTGGTTATCACCACGATCGGTGGTTGGTTGAGGCAATCTGCAACATTATTGGTGCTTCCCTTCTTGTACTTTATGTTCAAATGAAACTATTGCAGATATTTGGACCACTTCTGATGGCGATCGTTCTGCAACTTCCCTTGTGTCTGTATAAACTGCAGGGGTCGGTGGTGTGTGTGGATGATTGTTTCCTTCACCAAAATGTAATTCTTCCATTGTTGGCAAGCCTGCACAATTGAATACATTTCTTTGTCATAAGTGAGATACTTTCGGACTATGTCGGACAATGTCGCACTATGATATGCCACTGGATGCCCCTGTTGAGTAAGAACCGCCCCAATAGCATAGTCAGAGGCATTTGTCTCGATCTCAAATGGTTATTGCAAGTCTGATAATGTGAGAATTAGGGCACAACAGAGGCAATGTTTCAATTCTATGAACACCTTCTATTGAGATTCCAACCAAAAGACTTGACTCAAGGGCCAAGTGATGTGAGAGAATCCCAACACGAACCTGTGGTAGAAACTAGCAAGACCCAGAAAGTTGCAAAGCTCTATTAGAGTGGTTGGGGATGGCCAATTCCGGATGACTTATATCTTGGTTGGATCCACATGCACCCGCACTAATCAATAATGTATCCCAGATACTGAACCTGGGTCATGCCAAAAGTGCACTTCTCCAAATTGGCACACAACTTGTGTTTCCACAGTGTTTGGAGGACCTTTCGGATGTGGTGGAGGTGCTCTTCCCAAGTCTGACTGAAGATCAGGATGTCATCCAAGTACACTACTAAAAATTAGTTGGTGAATGAACGCAATATGTCGTTCATCAACCTCATGAAGGTTGCAGGAGCATTTGTCAACCTGAAAGGCATGACCAACCATTTGAAAAGGCCCTCCTTGGATTTGAAGGCAGTATTCCACACATCAGACGGTTCGATTGGTACCTGGTGATACCCGGGCTTCAAGTCGATCTTGCTGAAATATTTTGCCCCTTTGAGTTGGTTCAGAAGATCATCAATCTGTGGGATCGGGTACTTATTCCTAACAATGATCTTGTTCAACACCCGGTAGTCAATACAGAGTCTCCAAGTCCCATCCTTATTCTGCACCAACATGATCGAGCTCCCATAGGGCAATTAACTTGGCTTGATGTGACCTTTCTACAACAATTCTTGAATCTGCCACTTGATTTCTTCATTTTCTAGAACAGGGCACCGATAGATCGGTCCATTGGGCAAAAACACACATGGGGTCAGATCAATGGGGTGCTTGACCTAACAGTGCAGAGGCACCTCTATGGGTGAGGTGAAGATGTCCTAGTACTCCTCCAGGACCTTGTCCATTTGTTATTGTTGTGCGGAGGAGCCCTGTCTGGAGGTCGTGGCCATAGTATTCTTCTTTCCCCGAGGGCGGATCATCAGGAAAACAAACTTTCCGGTTTTGGAAATGAGCTTATTGCATTGTTTTGTAGTAACCAAAGGGATAACGACATGCGATGGTACCTCTGGTATTCTGTACAACGTATTTCCCAAGGTAACAATAACAACATGAGGCTGAGACTCATACATATAATGTTGCTTCAAAAAGTATGGTTGGCCTAAAAATACATCACAAACATCAAGATGAGCAATGTCACATAATACATCATCGATGAAGGGCTTGATGTTGTAGGGAAGGCGACACTGTTGGCTGACGCGGAGATCTCGTCCTTGGTGAAGCCACCCTATGGTGTACAATTGTAGGTGTGTTGTGGTCGGCAAGCCCAACCGCTTCACGACCTTTGTTGAAATGACGTTCTTTTGGCTCCCATTGTCGACAATGAACTATAGCGGGGAACCCTTTACCCACATCTGGGAGTGTAAGAGATGCTCCTCCTCCTCTGGATCTTACGATTCTTCCTTTTGGATCTCCATGGTGGCAATGGTGGCATTGGGATCCACATCGATAATCTCTTCCCTCTGTCATTCCCCTTCTCAGGTTCTGATTCAGTGTTGGAGCATGCATCTGATTTAGAAGCCCTCATCTCGGCCACCAGTGATTGTTTGGCCCGACACTCACTTGTGTTGTGAGTGGAGCTCTTATGGAGCTCACACCACTTTCCCGTGTCCTTCTTCGGCTTTGTGGTGTTGTTCTTTGCTTGCGACTTGGTAGGTTTTATTGAGCCTCCATGCCTTGTATTTGTCCTTTGTTCTGCGGTTTGGGGGCACCTTTCGCTTGCTTTTGATTTGTAGATCCAAAGTCTCGCTTCTTCTGTTTGAATTTATGCTCAATATTGGCAACATACCGGTATGCCGTACTAAGCGAGGAGATGTCGAGGAACTCCATTTCCTCCTGAATGTATCAATGTAGACAACTGCGGTACTTCAACACCAAATGTTTCTCTGAATCTTTGATACCCAACTTTGTGCGCAGGGTATGGAACATATTCGTCAACTCATGCACATCTTGATCCCTTTGTTGTCGCAGCGTAGTCCATTGTATGTACTGTCCTCATAGATCCCCACAGGATAATATTGTTCCTTGATGGCGTCTCAGAAAGAATTCCAAGTGGGTACGGTCGAGAACATAGAGGGTTCCTCCTCATCCTTTTTCTCATAGTAGGTTTCCCACCAGTCCTTGACATGGGGGGAAACTTTGAGCAGTGAAAAAATAATCTTTTCCCGGTCGGAAAAGTCATGAACCGAGAAATATCCTTCTAATAGATTCAAACATCTATCTACGATGTCTGCATCTATTTGGCCATCAAATATGGGAATGTCAAAGTTTACTTGTACCTTAAAAGGGGTTGTGCCTCCAGAGTGGTTGTTGGATGCAGATGCACTACCAGTGGGAAATCGTTGAAGGATCTAGGCGAAGTTATCCATCATCACGTTCCTTTTATTTCAAGGGCCTCCTCGAGCAATATTTTGATAGGATCTCCTGCTCCGTCATCTTTCTTATCATCCCCCATGGGCGGTCGTTGGGGTTTGCGAGGCTGATCTTGCAAAGGTTCAACCAGATCGAGCCCTAACTCCTTATACCTCGACCTCGTTGGGGAGATGCAAAGAATGATCGAGAAAGAGCATACCTCTCTGATACCATTGATCCGAATTTATGAGGGAACACAACAAAATACACAAATAACCATGAATACAAAGATGCAAAGGGAATAACACTTCATTCCATTAATATCAAAGAACTTAAATTTGTTTACAGACATAATAAAAATAAACAAGCTAGGGCGCTGGTAGCTTATCTCTGAGAAGAGATGTGGCGGCTACATGCCTCTAAAATTTGTGTTACAATGAGGCTAAAAGGACTATATATTATTGAGAAACAATGGAAACCCTAAACATCCAAAAACCTAACCCTAGGAGATGAAATTCTAGAATATGGGCCCCATCGAGGTAAATTGGTACATCAATTTCTCAGGGTCGTAACTTTGGCATACTATCATTGTTTGACGCATATGATACATCGTTAGAAAGATATATCCGAGGACTACAATTTATGACAACGAATATTATGGTCTAGAGTAGACTAATAATCATTAGAGGGACGATGCCCAAAAAATGTTGTTTAGGGCCTCAAAATGGCTCTAGAAGTTCAAGATTCGAAAAAATGCCAAAAATAGTAAATTGTGCTACAATTAAGGAAACTGAAAAACTGAAAGAAACAATGGTGGGGGTCCAAGTGGAATAGGTGGGTGACCACCAATATCCACCTGGATCAATGTCACGGAAGGCCTTACATGTTCCACTTTCTTGATCCATTTGAGGTTAGGCTTCATAATTAGGGGTAACAACTTACCCCATTTACCATTCATGGATTAATACTTAAAGGATTTTTTGTGAGGTGTTTTCTTTGGAATTTTTTTATTGTCCATTATATCAACTTTGGTTTGCCAAACCTTGATAAAAATGGTAAGGAATTAATTGGTTTGCTTTAGAATTTTATTTTATGCTTGAAAAAGTTAGAATGAAGTTTTCCTAAATCTCTATCATTTTGTCAATTTTATCTAACTCGATAGGTAGAGAGGAGACATTGTTATCCTTCCCACCCAGTTTCAAATCCCACTTGCGACATGTTCACTCTTCATAATCCAATTGTTGATTGAGGCTCTTCGTGAGATAATTGTTGATTGGGGTTAGCAAGGTACCACCGATCTCATTATTTCCTATAAATTGGACGAAACATAGTTATCAACTTAACAAGAACTCTACATAGTTCTCATTTTTGCGGGGTCAAGTTTTTTACCCCATTTTTAAAAATGGTGTTATTGGTAGCGCCCCTCTCCCTTTTTAGGTGGTCTTTTGATAACATAAGTTTGTTTTTTTTCAATGCTTGTTTTTTCATTTATTTTCAAATTGTTCAATTTTTTTTTCTCAATAATGTTTTTTCATATATTTTCAAACTTTTATATTTTTTTAATTCAATGGTGTTTTTAATCATATTTTCATGCTTCATCCAATGTTAAAAATGTTGTACACCATTTTTTATTTTAAATTAAGATTTTTCATATAATTATGTGTCCTTAATTAAGTTATGGTTCCATACTTTTTAAATATAGTGGAAAATATAATTTTTAACACATTTTTTTACCTTTACTTCAATACATAGAAAATAATTGTAGTTAAATAACACTATTGTTGGATATTTAGCATAAAAATATAATTCATTTTTTTTGGATCAATTAAAAACTAAAAAAAATAAGAAAACAAAAAGAATTAAAATTAAAAAAAAAAACATTTAAAAAACAAATTTATAT